>VZRX01003017.1:433216-474346 GCA_013398075.1 Notiomystis cincta
GCCCGGGCTCAGGCCCCGAGCGTCCCGGAGGCGGAATCCCGCTCCAACAGGACCTCTGGGCACCTGCTCCGGCCACAGCTGGCAGTGCGCTCGGTCAGGTTTTCTGACCTTTCTTGTAGATAGGCGCTCGCGGTGCCCTGGTGTGGCAGCTGGTTAAAATTGATAATGGCTTCACTGAGGTGCTGTGAGGCGCCAGCTCTGCGGGATCGCGTTAAAGCAAGTGTTCCCAAGTGTTCCCAAGGGTTCCGTGTCTCAGCGAACTGTCACGGAATCACGGAATCGCAGAACAGTCCGGGTTGGAGCAGACCTCGGTGCAAGGCCTCTGCCGAGGCAGGGCCGCCCAGGGCAGGTGACACAGGAACAGGTGGGTTTGGAATCCTTCCAACAGGAATACTCCATGAACCCCCTTAGGCGGCCTGTTCCTGTGCTGCACCAACCTCAACACAAAGAATTCCTTCCTCATGTTGAGATGAAACTTCTCGTGGTTTAGTTTACGGCCACTGCTCCTCATCCTGTCACTGGGCACCACTTCTCTGCCTCAGGCAGGCAGCCCATCCGTCCCAATGCATTCTTTACCCCATCCCAGACACAGAACTCTGTTTTTTCCTCCACTTCAATGAGATTCCTGTCAGCCTCATCCCTTTGGCTTGCCCAGGCCCCTCTGAAAAGCAGCCCTGCCCTTGAGCGGAATGATTGCACTCTNGAAAAGCAGGCGGCGGGACCCAGCAGCGCTACGAGGAGCAGAGCGCAGAGGAGCCGCCGCCCCTGGCGCCAGCGGCCCGGCGCCATGTTGGGCCCGCCCGCCCTCAGGAAGTCGGGGCGCGAGCGGCCNCAGGGCCGCCCAGGGCAGGTGACACAGGAACAGGTGGGTTTGGAATCCTTCCAACAGGAATACTCCATGAACCCCCTTAGGCGGCCTGTTCCTGTGCTGCACCAACCTCAACACAAAGAATTCCTTCCTCATGTTGAGATGAAACTTCTCGTGGTTTAGTTTACGGCCACTGCTCCTCATCCTGTCACTGGGCACCACTTCTCTGCCTCAGGCAGGCAGCCCATCCGTCCCAATGCATTCTTTACCCCATCCCAGACACAGAACTCTGTTTTTTCCTCCACTTCAATGAGATTCCTGTCAGCCTCATCCCTTTGGCTTGCCCAGGCCCCTCTGAAAAGCAGCCCTGCCCTTGAGCGGAATGATTGCACTCTCAATTAATGGAAATTAAGACAATCGACTTCCTTAGTTAGGCTGGTAAATTGACCAGGAAAAAAAAATAAATGAGAGATCCCTGTACAGGTCTGGGCTGCCTTCTCATCTGTTATGAAAAC
Organism: Notiomystis cincta; assembly: GCA_013398075.1. Taxonomy (NCBI): domain Eukaryota; kingdom Metazoa; phylum Chordata; class Aves; order Passeriformes; family Notiomystidae; genus Notiomystis; species Notiomystis cincta. The sequence goes on from VZRX01003017.1 coordinate 434,540, forward strand.
CCTTGTTTGGCTGGAGATTATCTTGATATGGGAGTAACTTGTGCTGAACAATTTTCTAAAGTTACTGCAACACAATGCTAATAAGTCCTGTTGGTAAAACATTCCCTTTTTTTCCCCTCAGCAAAGGAAATAGTATACTCCCATATTTCCCCATAGGATTCTGGGCTTGATCAAGCCATTCCTTAAAGCCCAAGTATTGGTCAGACCTTTCTTGGCACTGAAGCAGACTTAGGATTAATATTGAGAGATAGAAGCAGAAGATGCCCCTAGCACCACTCTCACTATACAGAAATGGAACCATGACAGCAATTTCCCCCTTTTTTAACTTCTCAGGAGTAATGAGACTTCTCCCAATGGGTCAGTGATGCTCTCCTCACCAGGTATTCCAACAGTACCTGCCCTTACCAATGTTTTGCTGACAGCTTCAGCTTTGCAGAGATCCCTGACTTTCTGAGCCACTTGCCAGCTGAGGATTAAACAAGTAAGACCCCCTCAGAACACAGGATTCTTGTAATATTTTCCACGTGATACAAAAACTCAGAGTCTCTGTATTACTATTTTTCTAATCCTTTTGTGATTTGTAAAAGAAAAAAAAATCCTTTCTCTAATTTATCATTGCCCTTCCTAAATGGATAGTGTAAAATTGGATGGTGTAGCAGTGTTTAGGCCTGGGATATGTAGTGAAGAGAAAAACAAGTACAGCAGTAGAAATTATTTGAGAAGACACACACTTGGCTGAAGTTCCTTTGTGAGGAGATAATACAGAAAGGACTTTTTTTCTGTAGTAAGAACTTGGGAAACTTGAGGGAAATGTGCTAATCTTTCTATAGATTCTTTAGGGAAAGAAGAAAAAATGATTGGCCAAAGCAGAGAGAGGGTTGAGATCTGTTGGAGCCAAATTAAGAGAATTTATGAGAAAGAGCTGATGTGCAAAAGGGAAGGCTGAGGAACATTTTTTTGGTGACAGTACAGGGTGGTAAATAATTATAGTTGTGTCATTAAGGAACATGCAAATGAAGGGGCTGAGAAGGAACAACATGTAAAATGATGGCTCCAAATAAATGGGAGTGTTCCTGTGAGTTCCAAAGAACAAGGAAAGAAAAACTTACTTTGTAACTAATTAATCAGTAATTTCTGGCCACATTCAACACAGAGGAGGTTTGGTTTTAAGGCAAACGCTGATCAGGAACAAGACAGAGTTGGTTTCATTCCTGAAACAGAGCAGTGTTCCTAAACCAGGGGAGACATGTCATGGAGCTGCTGATCCCTGTGAAGTAGGTCAGGCTTGCCAGGATGGAGAGGGTACACCTCATTTGAACCTGGTTAGGAACAGCCATCAGGAAATGGATAGAAAGAGAAAGCAAGGAGGGCCACTTAGAGAGAGCAGGTGTCTGGGCCAGACCTTCTCTTGCTTCTGTGATGACTTCAATTACTCTGTTCCTTACACAATTTACTCTCCTTTGGCTCCAGTGGGCTTTTGTTAACCTGTACTGCTCCAACTTTTACACTGCAGGTGTGTGCTGCTCTCTGGCTTTGCACAGACCTTGAGAGAGCTACAGTTGTCCAACTTCCATACTCCCACTGCTGTTACAGGAATGCAGCTGTCACTTTAGGTTTCCACAGCTGTTGATAGAAGGGTAGCCAGCCATGAACCCCAGGTAAGTTTTGGAAAGAAGAATTTGAGCCTGTAAGTGTTTGTTTGCTTTAATCTTGGTTATAAAATGTGAAGTTCAGCTAGAGTATGGAAAGAACAAGGGAACCTACATGAAGGGAAAGATGCCAACATGTCTTTCTCTTGTTCTGTGACACTCAGCTCACAAATACTTCTGTGCTGGAGTGATAATTTATCTCAGTGTCCAGCCCTTGCTCTGCACAGAGGACCCCACCAAAATACATTGTTTCCCCATCAGTAATTTCACTGTTTCTCTTGAAGGATGTGAAGAAGACAAGGCTTTGTGTTTTGCCACTATTTTCTGTATAGGGATGTTGAAATAGGTGACTTTTAAAAGGTCCCTTCCCACTCAGACTGCTCTGTGATTCTGAGTCTTTTGTTCACTGAATTAAAATTTGCCTCCTCTGATAGTGTGGTTTTCTAGTGGAAAAAGAAAGGAGTTAAAAACTTAAGACATTTTAGGTGTGTGGCACAGAGGATGAAGTTGGAAAATTCTTTTTGTGACTTGGTTTCTATTAGGTTTATTTTCTACTTTATTGAATGTTGTCCTATAATTAGTTTGTGTGGGTGTCCCGTGGTAAGGAAAGGTATTCCAGCATTCTTGACATGTTTTCTTTCACTGTGTGCCATGATGGATTCATGACACTGCCTAGAGCAGAATAAATTACTGCAAGGCTCATTTTCCTAAAATACACTTGATATCACCATCTACGTGATTTTTGCCAGTTCTGTGCTGGATTTCCAGAACTACACTCCTAAACTTTTGGAATTTGTTCTTGATGGATTGTTTGTAAAACTAGAAAGTAAGAGATTGTCATCACACAGACAATAGCAATGTTGATATTTCCAATTTTAATTTGTACATGTGTCTAACAAAACAACACAAATAACAGTTGCAATATACTTTTCACTATGTGAATGCTAAAAGAGGTTTATAACTTAAATAATGTAGCAGAGAGTAAACAGGATGTGGCCAAAAATACATATTCAATGCATTTTCTAGCATTTATTAGCCATAAAGCTTGTTATATTTAAGGAGAATGGTTTAGTTTAGAATAGATAAATCAATAAATAGACAGCACTGTAAGTGTTGGGAAGTCACCATGGCTCTGCCTTTAATATACAATTAAAATGAACAAAAGCTTTTAGACAAACTTTGACTTTTTGCCCTGGAATGTTCATATCTGTGCTTCAAAAATAAGACTAAAGAATTCATTGGAATATTGAAAGAATATATGTAAAGAGCTTTCTTGTTCATATGAGTCAAATTAATGTGAATTTAATGTCTATTCAAAAGGGAGGTATACAATGACAGGAGGAAATCATATTTACAGGGTGCTGTCCCCATAATACATCCAGTTGAATGGAATATTCAAGAACATCTCTTACTAATTTTGAGTTTTGCTGTCCTCCAGAGATGTGAAGAACTAGTCCTGCCAAGATTTGGAGATAAGTTATCAAGGGTATTCAGCATTGAAAAATATATTCTATTATCAAAAAATTATCACCTCTTATTTTTATGCTTCTTACACAGGGAAGCTGATGTGCACCAATAGTTCTTCCCTGCCTTCCTGAGTGGCTCTTCTTGATTTGTAGTATTAAACAACATTGAAAAATCTGCTTTTTCACCTTGCCTGCATGTCCAGAGGTGGAGTTTGTCATCCAAGGAGTGAAAGAGAAGCGCACCAGAGTACAGCAGTACTCAGTGTACTTCCTGCAGCCAGAGGGACCCAGAAGCTGCAGGGAGCAGGGATAATACCAGAGCACACCTTGTCCAGGAAGCAGAAATGCCTCTGTGGGAGCAGGAGGAACAGCTTGCTTGCTGCCTCTGAGGAGGTGACTGCTCAGCAGGGGAGCTGGCACGGACAGAATGCGTGGAGCCTGCAGGGCAGCCTGTTCCTGGTGCAATGCCTGTGTCGGCAGCTTCACTCTCTTCCAAGGTTGCAGAGGGAGGGAGAGGAAGTCATTCCCGAGCCTTATGCAAGCTCAGTCCTGTAAAGAGGTGCATGCTGGGGGCTCCCTCTCCCCACACAGCCCCCCACCATGCAGGCACGCCTCCACACCCGTATCTTTGCAGAAGGCAAGAGACCTCCTACAAGATCATCTCCCACCTCTACAGTGCATCTGTTCATTTTCTGCTTGTCAAGCCTTTTCAGAATTTAAAAGATCTTACAAGAGATAGGAGAGCAAGCTTTCAAGTTTGAGTGCATCAGATCTGGACAAATCTGATATCAAACGTGAATTTTTATTGCTTGGCTTATTTCTCTTACCTTTTTTTCTTTTTTTCCAAAGTGGAAAAGAGAGAGAACTGCTGTGTAAGGAATTGTTGCTTGCAATATACTTTTCTCAGCAATAAAAATACCTTCAAGACAGCAGTAAAATTCTCTTTTTAGGCTTGACACCTCTAAAGCCTGATATATGTGGCTGAGTTAGATGGGAAGGTATTATTAGGTTTTTATTAGATTATGATGCAAGCTCAAGCTGGCTAGGCTCATCAGGCAATAAATCTAGTGCCAACAGCTGTGGCCAAATTCTGCTCCTCTACCTGTTGCTGCTGCCTGTGGTCAGTTTTCCTCTGGTTTTCTGTCAGTTTGTGAGAAGGGCATGGTGTACCAGGGCAGGATTTACAGTAATTGACAGGGTAATTAGGATTGTACTCCCAAATTAAATCAGGAATAATTCTATTAAAGGAAGAAGAGTTATTCTTCCTTACATAAATACAGGAATCAAAAATTCAGGCCTTAATCACACGAGTAAGACTTGTTAGATAAGTTGTGGGTATTATTTAGACCTGGCTTTTACCCTCAGTGACTTCTTGTTTCAACAATAACCTTTTTCCAGCTCCTGTCTGGCAGCCACACGTTGAGTTAAAGGAGTGAATCAAACTGTGTTAGTCAGGCAGACCTGGAGATCTCCTGTTGCCCTCAGCAGGGACTGCACAAGAATTGTGTGTCCAAAAGCTGCCCTGTGAACACAGCAAGTGCTTTTTCCATTCCAGGCAGTGCCACAGTCTCACTTCAGGAATGCCAAACTCATTTAAGCCTGCTCTGGCTGCTGCAGGGGGCTCAGCAGTGAAACAGAGGTGCAGATGGAAACCCAGGCCAAGCTCACAGCTGTCCTGTGGCTGAGGAGCTGCTGTGCACTCTGTAAAACACAGAATAGATGCTGTGATTTTAAAGGTTGCAATACATCAAAACTTCCTGCAGAAAGAATGAAAATTCACCTGACATGATGGCAAGTTGGAGAAAATGAAAGCTGTTGTGTCATAAGCCAAATTCTTGCTTGCCGTCAGTTTTTGGATAAGCATCTCAAAGAGATATTGTAGCAGGGCCATAAATTCAGATGCCACTGCATGTAGTTCTCAAGCAAAGCTTCCAAAAATCCCAACCGTTGCAAATATCCTTATTTATTAATCTGAATTTACTGCTGAATTAAGCAGCTTCTGATGAAAGCAGCAGGACATACATGAAGCAATATTTTCCAATGTATTGCTGTATCCACACTACCTTTTCAGAGTTTGTAGCCATTCTCTCCCACACTAAGAAATGTCTTCACTTAAAAGCAGTGAAAAATAATAATTTTGTCCCCCATCTGAACAATTAATGGATATTCTGCCTTGATATTTATTTCAGTCTTCTGAGGCTCCTATGGGGTCAGTCTTCTCTAATAATTTTCAAGTTTTAGAAAGTAATGTTCATCTCCAAGTATTTCAAAACAGGTATAAAATCCTAATCCTGGACCTCCTGTTTAACCAGATCTCCTGTTCCTTTCCCAATTAGCAGTGCATGATGTGAACCAAGGACAAGTAATGCTCAGCCTCCATTTCTTTTTCCTGGCAACCATTTAAACAAGGTAACAACTGCACAGGATGTTGCAAGGCACTGAAAAAACCCTACCTGTACAGAGAAACTTATTGACATCCTCTCTGAATGTGAGAAATGCAATTATGTAACTATATAGTGCCACAGCTTTGCCACTGTAATTCTCCTCCCTCTCCCTTTCCCAAAGACTGTTGAAAATAAGTTGTTTGAAAGAACAATTACATGCAATATGATCTGAGTTTAACTCAGCACTTATCTTGCATCAGTGGTGTCCAATAGACATTTCAGGCCATTTATTCTTGGGACAATGATCTCAAATTGTTCCTGGAATTTTAGGAACAAGATCACTTTCAGTTAGAGTCTAAAATCAGTGGGGTGATTTTATGATAAGTTAGTTGAATGAAAATTGGAGTCATTCCAAAAGGTTTTCTATACTGCAGTGTAAAGAAAGTGGAGTTCAAAATTCTTGGTCCAGAAAATATCTTTTTCATAACCAAAAATGCAGGTGAATGAAGAGCCAGCCAAACCAAGTTGATTTTATTATCAGGCTGCAGAATTCCTATGAAGTGAAATGTAAAGATTGCTTACATATCACAGTAATTTATATGGTCACAGAAATAGCTCTGCTGCAAAAAGAGGTGGTGTATAGATCAATAATCCTGGTCAGAGGTGCATTTCTGAATCCCCTCTGCTGTTGGTGCCTCTCTGCAAGTGCCAAGGAAAATGGGCCACTCAGTCAACTGCTTGCAGACCAGGCTCCATCTGGTACAGAGCATTCCCAGAGCTCCCTGTGCAGCTGCTGGCACTTGCCAGAGGCCCAAACACTGCTGCTGTTGAAAGCCCCTTTTAGGCAGTTTGTCACCTGGGGTGGCACTGGTCTTTCCTGTAGTGGGACAGTGATCGTGGGCCTGCTGTGGCAGTCCCTGTTCCTGCAAAGCTGTTGGATTTGGCAGGAGTCCTGCTTGAGGAGTCACTGCTAGATTAGGCTGCAGATTGTTCAGTGGAGAAATTGTATCTTGTTGCTGAGCCACATGAAAACAGAAGTCTTTTAAAATGCAAATTGTCTGCAAAAAAAAGAAAAGGCTACTCAAACTTCCAGGAAGATGAAATTCTAGTCTTTTGCTTGCCAAGGCCGCAGAAATCTTCACATTTACGATCAGCAACCAGTAATTAAATGCAACTTCCAAAGTGTCCATAAATATTTAAGCATATTGCAACTTTCAGACATATGGTTTGATAATTAGGTGAGCCCCACGAGGAAAATGATTGATTTTGATTTGGGGGGGGTCCTGAGCAGAACACTTTTGATCAGCCCTAGAACACAAGGGTCTCAAGTACAAAGTCAAGATAATATTTTCCTCTTGAAAGAAAAGGAAAACTGTAGAGGGTGCACATTTATCTGAAGTGTGGGCTGATGATATGGGCTGATTTAAAAGTTTCTTTCAGAGCTACCCTTTTGCCAAAGAATGCATTAGCAGATATCTGGAAATAGCAGGCTTTATATGGAATATGTTGAAGTTGGAATATGTAAGTGCTCAGAGCCTCATTTGCTATCCTTCTCTTGTTAAGTACTGTTCAGGTCCACAAGTGGACAATGCAAACCAGTTCTAATAAGTGGATTATGTATGGTAGCAATCTAATGGATATAAACACATGGTCTTATATGGCTTATTCCAGGAGAGCCCTGTACTGAAAGTGATGGATATTCTTTAAGCTAATATTTTACATTTTGTTATCCCACTTCTGTGACTTTTTCTATGATAAATGAATAGGAAAAAATGAGAAAGCATAAGGCAATGATGGCCTTCTCTGTTTATATCTCAAATCCCACAGGCAGACATTTTGCTTCTGTCTTGGACATGTATTTGTGAAAGAAAACCCCAAGAGTGCAAACTTGAAGCCAAAGGCATCTTGGAACAAACTGTGTTCAGTGGCTGAGCAGACACTGCCACTTGTAACACTGAGCCTTGGCCACAGAGATAGGAAGATTACTTTCTGATTTGGCTTTGTAGGGAATTGGACTTTTGGCAAACTACTAGGGTATAACTATAAATGTATAGTTTCTTTTTGATTTAAACACAGATCCATACACAGGAAGCACGTCCTGCTAAATCACAGCTTCTGACAGCACTCCTTGTCCTCCTTTCACATGTTTGGGAAGAAGCTGAATTAAATCCTCATTGAGGTAGAAGAAAAGAATACCCTGTTGCAGTTTAGAGAAAAGTAAAAAAATACTTTAAAATTAATGAACCCTCCAAGCAATTTCTTAAATGCAACCATGTGCTTTCTGTTGCAGAAAGGAGGAAAAAAAAGCCATAAGAATGTGCAGGGAGTCAGGCAAGTCCCACCACACCCTAAAAAATGAGCTCTACTGTCATTGTCTAAAACAGGGCTGTCATTTGGAAATGTAACAGACATTTTTGTAAATCCTCTTAACTGTCTGCCTGCCTTTTGCTGCTGCTTGTGGTTCAGTATTTCCCTGTAAAATCTGGGCTATGAACAAAAGGCCAGATAATTACAAATTTTTTGGCTGGTAACAGGTACTGGTTACTTCTTCTGCCTAAAAAGAATTGTGGATTTTATGCCCAGAATTTCTTTTGGTACTCAGCACTATCTCTTAACATAAACATACAAAAAATATCAAATCTTGGGGGACTGTAATGAAAGTGTAACCCCTTCCTTGGGGTTACTGCAGCATCAATCTGCTATTTTTACATTGCATGTCTGTTTTCTAAGAGTCTCTACTAAAAGCACAGATAGTTTTTAAATAGAACCAGAACCTTCTTTAAAAAGAAGGAAAACCTAAAAATCGTTGTGCTACAGAGGGGCTTAAAACAAAACAGCTGCACCAGAGCCCAGAGAGCACCAATCAACTCTGTTGGTCCTGATCAGCTTCACCTGGGTCCCTGCCCACACCCTTCCCACAGGTCCTTGGGCCCTATTTAAGCTCAAGCTTGGGGGCTGTTTGGTGATTGGAGTTGTGCTGTAGTAGTGCTGGTCTTTGGCTGTGACTTACACTTGCTTTTAGTGCTTAGTCTGCTGTTTTGTGTCCTGCTCAGGTGGCTCCTGTGTCTGGTTTATCCTCCTGCTGTGCTTGAGGCAGGTGATGAATTTTGGGTTTTGTAACTGGTTTGGCTCCTGGGGGGTGTTGCTCTGTGGGTCTGTGCTGGGCTTCTCCTCAGGTCCTGCCTCAGCCCTGCTCAAGCTTTTGCTGCTCTCTGATATGAGAAAGAGGATGGATAAGGGCTGGAATGAAACTATGGGAGGTGAGAGTGGAAACTTTAAAAGTTAAATTTATTTTTCTGCCACTTTAGTAATGCTGGGAAGCAGCTACACGTGCTTTAAAATCTCTAGATGTGGGTAATTTGCTATTTTCTGCAGGAAGTTGTTGGGTTGATTTGGGTTTTTTTTTTAGCTTAACTGGCCTAAGCAAGGGGAGAAAGCCTCTCAAATGGCAAGTGCTCTGTCCTGTTATACTGGGATGTGTGCTTGTCACAGGAACCAAGGGGATTAGGGAGTGGGATTTGCCTCTGTTCTTCAGAATAGGCTGTTCAGAGGAACAGATTACTGGATGCCAAACTAATCTTCTGGAAGAACCGACTCTCAGCCTGCAGAGGAATAGAGATTACTGAAGGTTCCTCAAAAGAACAGAGCTCAGAAGGGAGATGTTTAATGCTCTCAATAGCCAGAGTTTTTGTATATCTTGTATGTTTGTTCTGAAAGCATGAATAGAGGTGTCATGTTCACCTCAAATACCCATTTGCAGAGTATTTTATTTCCAGGAATTGTTATCAGCAGGTTCCTGGAGGAATCAGATAAGGAATGTGGAGGTATTGTTATACCTAGGCCAGATGCAGCTGAAGGTTTTGGAAGCGTTGCAGTTTCAGTGCTCATCAGATTCACCCAGCTGCTTCTGGTTGGATTCTAATTAGCATCACTTTGTCTTTTTCTGCAGGGTAGCCTAGCAAACCTGGCCTATTTAATATGATTGTCATGCTGCTTTCACAGCTTTAGCTGTTAACCTGCTGCTGTTCTGAGGAAACGGAAGGATTGTGAAAATCCAAGCTAGGAGGAGACAAGAAGTTAGAGAGGCTATTTGGACTTCTGAGCTTTCATGAGGCATGAGAAAACAATGGGAGTGTGGAACTCTGTATGGATAACTGCCCAATAAAAACATTTCTTCAGCTCAAAAATTTTCTTCCTTTCTGACTGAAAAGTAATATCTTTCCTTCTGCCGGTGCCTCTTGCTGGTTTGTAGCAGTTTGCAATAGGTCTTGCTGTCTTTGAGCTGCTTTTTCAGTCTTTCTTCTGTTGTTGGTATCTCAAAGCTTTCAGGGGTATCATTATGAGGGGTTTAATGTTAATGGAGACAATGGGGAAATCAGAGTTTCTTTTGCAGCAGCTGGCTTTAAGAGGCTTGAAAAGGTCTGTTTAGGTTGTTTTATACAAAATACTGTGTGTACACCCCAAATATATTGCTGTCCTGAATACCTCAGTAAAGGTAATGAAGCTGATGCAAATAGAGGGTGACTGATGTAGCCCAATGCCTTCAAGCTCATCTGAGTAGAGCAGAGTTAAATGTGCTTCCTTCACTGGGTTGTTCTAACAACTCAGTTGTGTTTTCTGCATTTCATCTGGACGTAGCAAATACCTACTGCACTTCCATTTCCAATTGGCCAGTCTTCACCTGGGGAAAAATGTTACTTTGTTCTATTTGCTAATAGGACTTTTGCAGCCTGTTTTTTATTTGGGCCTCAGGAAAGATTTCCTTGTCAGAGGCAGCGGATTGGTTGGAAACACTCTGGCTTTTTTTAAATTCTATCTTTGTGTTCAGATGTACTGGAGCAGCTGTATGGCATTAAGCATAAGCTGAGAGATTTCCCAATGTCTTCCCTTTATTCCTACTGGTCAGTAATGCTGTACACATCACTAGTGCTTTGTACAGGTGGGTGCCTTTGAAAACACTTGTGTATCAGAATACCCTAGTGAGAAATGTTGTTATTATTATTGCTCTACTAATTAGAAATTATAGCGAATACCCTGAATTAATGGAGTTGAAAGAAAATAAAGTGAGTTTGTGGAATTTCCCTTAGTCCCCTGTTAGGACTCTTAGACCAGGCCTCTCTTTCTCATAAACTTCAATATGAGAACTGCAAGGCTGGACCTGACAAATTTTTCAAACTAAGTTCTGTCTCAACACAGTTTAATAATGATTTCCTAAGGAAACACTACAAGTTTGGCCTGTGTGTAGTATTTTTTTATGTTGGAAACACTTGGTACCAATAGGAGTTTCTGGAGCATTTATCTTTAATTATCAGCAATTTATGTATCCTCAAACTTGTTTAGTTCTTGCTTCCTTTAGCAGAAGGTTCCAGAACTTAATTGTGCTTCATATTCCAAAAGTAGTTCCTGCTTTTGCTTAAGGTCTGTGGCCTCTTAGATCTAGCACTGTAAGAACTTGATAATGTTTTTCTTCTCTTTTTTAGCATTCTATAGACCAGTGCTGCTCCACTGAGTGGTGGAAGCTGGCCTAATGATTTATGAAGTGGAAGTAAATTCCTGCTCTACATGTGTTTCCTAGCCCTCTCCCAGTTAGCTGGCACTGTAGTGTGTTAATGACAGCTTGGAGCAGGTGTGATTTCCATTTGTGTGAAGAACCAGTTGTGTCCTTATCCTTTGCAAATGTGGTGACAGATTGGGAATGCATCCAGTTAGACAACCCATGTTCTTCTCAACACTTGCTTGTGTTGGTGGGTGCTGAGCTCCAGTCAATTAACAGTTTGTCAACAGCTGATTACAGGATGGCAAATTTAAGATAGAAGCTCCTGCTAAGTGGATTTTGCCTCCCTTAGGATGTTAGTCCCCTGGTAATGATACTGTTTTCAGGCTGAGCTTCATTTCCTTGCAGGTGCTGCTACAGAATCTGAACAGCAATTTTGTTGAAGTTGTGGAACCTCTGAAGGCTTTCTCAGTTTTTCTCAAAAAAAAAGATAGAGGAAGCATTGAGGTGTTTTGGTGACAAATCAAGCCTTAAGTCACTGTGGAAAAATACTCTGCTTCACAAAAAGTGAAGGGGCTATTTTAATAATTGAGTCATAGGAGAGATGAGGTTGGAAAGGGCCTCAAAAGATTGTGTGGTCCAGCCTGTTATGGCAAAGGGAGCAAGGACAAGACCATCCATCCCCTGTTCAGCTGCTGTTTGAGCACCTTCAGTGATGGTGTCCACATCCCAGAGGGGAGGGCTGAGCTTTCTTGTGTGCTGTAAGCTTATACATGAGCATTGCATGTGCTTGCTCTTCAGCAGGACTGTAGGCTTGTGAGAATTTGCTTGTCCTACTCTTCCCAAGGCTTTACTCCCAAATGTGCAGCTGTCTCTTTAACCTGAAGCACATCTGTAGCAGCAGCTACAGTGGCTGGCTCTTTCTCCTTTCAAGTGTTTGCTTCCAAATATCTGGTTACATTTTCCTTCAGCTGTTTTCTGCTAAGCTGATGCCTGGGGTTTTTGTTTAGTTTTTCAATGTGTGCAGCATCCTGTGTTTATTTGTTGCGTTTTAGGGTGCCTCCTTACAGGTTCAGTTCTCTGCAAGGTACAGGTACCAGGCAACTCATGCATTTCCTTAGCTTGTAATGAGAGACAAACAGAAGCACAGAGTGCTTCAAGGGTAAACAGATAAATAGTAATAAGTTGTCCTGACATTTCCATTTCTGCACTTAATGGAAGGCACTGAGAGCTGTATGGGCTAATGCTATGGCAAACATTTCTGTTGATGTAGAGTGAGGGGGGAAAAAACACCAGATCAGAAAGGCAGCATTCAATGCTCACTTTTTCCAGGAATGCATAAGTGCCCAGGCTTCCTGGGTGGATAATCAGTCTGAGAGAACAGCATTATCTGACTGTGTGTACAAAGTAAAGATGGTTTTCTCAACTTGCTCTGCTCTTGAAATTTCAGGTCACCAACATAAATGTGTGCATGGGCTGAAGATGAGATGACTGCTTTCTGCTCTCCACTTCCATATTGCCAGAGTAGAAGTGGGAGGGGGAAAATTTTAAGCCTGGAACTGGGATGGCAGGGGAAGATTATCCATGGAGATTTCCTTCAAAGAAAGGCTCATAGGTTGGTGGCAGAATGCTGAACTTCAGGCATCACTCCAAATCATACTGTGGTTTGGAGATGCTGCTGGAGTTCAGGCAGCCTCTCCAGGCCAGGTTTCACATCCATTCTTCCATCTCTGCGTGGCTGAGGCAAGAGGTGGGAATTATCATCTCTATGATTATTTCCTTTCACTATTCGTGCTGCTTGCCACCTTTACCTGGCTTGCTTGGTACAATTTGCACTCTGCTTTTGTTTGGGAGTGGTACAGGCAAGAGAATCTGGAAGGAATGTTGAAGGGAAATATGCAAAGAAATATTTTATAATTGTTCCTTGAATATGACCTGAAATGTTTTAAGATTTATTCAGAAAGCTTAGTGTGAAACAATTAGAAATGTAAGATCAGGATGCCTACATGCATTAAACAGATTTGTGTACTCCCCTTCAGGGATAAAAACCCTTTTCAAACCTCTTTCAAGATCTATTAGTTCCAGAAAATACAGTATCATTTTAATCATTTAGTGATTTAACTTGGGTTTTTTTGATGTTTGGAAATCTTCTGCTTTGATTTGCTTTAGTAAGTGGAATGTGTGTGGTGGGAAACCTTAGTTCAATTCACTTGGTAAGTGTGCAGCCCAATGATCTCTTTATTGGGTACCTGACTGATGTCTCTCCCCTGCTCTCCCTCTCTTCCCCAGTTCCTTATGGCAGAAATCACTTCTGCAGTTTACTTTAATTGGACTTTTCCAGGCCAGAGACAATTGCTGTAGGACAGGTGTAAACTTGAATGATCTGTCATGCTGAGTGCTTGATGAACTCTCTTCAGAGACACTTTACCTTGACAGACCTTCACTGATTGCAGTGGGCTGGTGTCCAACAGTCCCATTTTTAGTGGCATCAAAGCAGAGGGTTCAGTATCATTATGTACATTAGACTTATATTTTCATATGGACTGGACACTTTTTTCTTTGGTTTTTTTTAACCACATGTGTTTTAAAGAGCTGGAACTTCAGGGGACAATTCCTTGTAGGTCTTGAATTGCAGCTAAACTTTGACTTCAACCATGAGGAATGTAAGAATCTTACTAAAATTAAATAGTGTGTTAATAACCTGATTTTTTTTTTCCTCTTGGGTTATGTTTGAGCTCAGTACTGGACTCTTGGTGGCTGTTGCTCCAGTGCACTTTTAGAATTTCTTTTGCTGCCTCTACAGAAGGAATCAACTTGTCACCTTGTGCCCTTGTGTATTATAAATGACAATACTGACTAAAAGTGAAACTATTAAAATTACAAGCTAAATTATCTGCCTGCACCTTCAGCAGCATTTTTAGTTAGTTTTGAAAACAAGGGGAATAAATCAAATATAACAAAATGTGCTGTGTCTGGATTTTGGAAGTGACAGCTTTTGACAGTTAGTCTGTTTTGTGCCCAAGAGAAAATTCAGCTGTACATAAACATGGGAAATAAAATTACTTCTTGGCGGCCCTGGTGTTAAACAGTCTATGTTGGCTGAAACTTGGCAGCATCAGCCTTTTCACCTCATTTATGGAAACAAGATCTGTCATTGTACTGTATGAAAAATGAGCTCTCTTTCTGGAATCATCTCCATTAATTACCAGGTTAAAGATCAGATTTCCTTGCTAAAATGAACTTGGACTTTGATAATTACTTTGAAAGGAACAGTTCTATGGTCTTGTCTTGACTTTTCTTGTCAAAACACTGCTTCTTAACAGTAACACTGCATTACTTTTATTGCAGTAAACTGAAGGAAAAAATGCTAAAAAAGGACATGGAAATTGTGCAAGGCATGGTGACAGGTTGAGATTTGAATTATTGTACAGATTTTGGAAGGAGTGAAAATGCCTGCGTCACTCTCTGCCACCAGTTTCTTCCATGATGTGCCTGGAAGCATGGAAAATTAATTCCTGCCTGTTTCTTTTCCTTTGAGGTGACCAGCTAGGGGCATGGAGAAAACAGGAATAGCCAGACCTTCAAGTTGCTCTTCCACACTCTGGCCCAAGAGTGGGTGAGCAACCAGGGAGCTCCTGTGGGAATAAACTGTGGGTTTAAAATGCCCTGTGAATAATGAGCACTTTGTATCCTGCATCTCCTTGAAACCCAAGAGAATTAGGCTCTGTGCCAGGTTTAAAAAGGTAATCAGGCTGAGCATTGGAAATCAGATGTTTTCCTGTGTGAATTTGGATTCTGGATTTTATTTTTAAATCAAACACTGTTGACTTTGAGTCTCTTACACAAGGACACAAAGGAGAAAGAAATATAGAAATTACTGGAGACTTCAATAAGTTCTGAACTGTAAAGTTTCTGCAGGCTACTTGTCAGGCATGTTCCAGCTGTAAAATAAGTGTTACTGAAAATATCCTGAGATCACTGTATAATTTAGTCTTGCTTTGAATGTCAGATCATACAATGGAGCACACGTGCATATTTTAAAAAGAGAACTGGTAAAATTAGCCTGTTTCTGCTGAGATCCTGCTTGAGGAGATGTTTGCTTTGAGCTGGCACTGCCTCAGGTGTGTGGCAAGGTGGATCAAGCTGGGTGAGGAGAAAGGGCTCTGCTCCCTTCTACTGAACAATTCCCCTCACATTTGCTTCCCTGTCTGTAAATGGATGGAGGAGCACTGATAAAAAGTTTTCTATAAAAGACAGATAAGAGAATAATTCTATACTCCTGAGGATTTTACTGTTGCACTTGAATCTTTTTTTCATTAGGAAAGAATGTTATTGATTGTCAATGACATGGCCACTTAGCATTTTTAGGGCAGATGCATATTCTGTTCTTTTAGTAGTTATGATTCTGTGGGCACCATCCTAATTCAGCTCTCATTATTCTTGAAATACCTCTGTAAGAAATTATTTTAAAAAGCTTCAGTACAGAGAAACTTTATTTCAGTACTTGAAAAAATTATGTTCTCCTGTTTTGTTTTATTGACATACAAATGCTCAAAGCATCCTGTGGAAATGCATCATTTCTTAAAAGCAGCTTTCTCCAAAAACTGTGATCGGTTTTTGGGTAAATGTAATAGCACTGAATTTACTGAATGACATTGTTAGACCTTCATTTTCCGAAAACCAGAAACTCCTTGGAAGAAGCAATGAGTTTTTACTGCTTTTCTCCCACAAATGGATGGCACAATTCATCCCAGATTGCTCCAAGTGATCCGATTTTCATTGTTACTAAAGACAAACAGTCACTAGCTCCCTTCGTGGTGTGCTCTTGGAGGAGCAATCTGGGACTGATAGTCATGCTGATATGCTGAGTTCATGGGAGAAAAGAGAAACATCCACCCCAGTGAAATCCCATGTGCAGATGTTGAAATGAAAGGGGTGCTGGAAAATGGCAATTTTTTCCTTTTAGTCTACTTTTTGCATATTCTATCAGTTCTGCTTGATTTGCTGATGAAAACAAGTTCCTGCATTACACACTGTGGAGAAGTACTTAAAAATGAATAAAAATTGGAAAGAGGGATGTTGCCTCTGAACATCTGAGGAGAAATGAAAGCCAGCAATGCAAATCTGTCCTGTCAGAGGCCTTGCTGATGAAACAGTAGCTCTTTTTAACAAATCACATTATCTTTAGAAAGGCAATGGAACTTAGGAAACTATCTTAACTGGGGATGTATTAATTTATGTGCACAAAGCAGTTATTTAAATGGTAATATCCAAGTAATATCCAAATGCTTGTTTTTAATTAAGGGATTTGATCCCCCTTCCATTCTGCCAAGAATGCCATGTATTTTAGGAAGAGGAGAAAAGGACCCAAATGGTGTAAGAAAAATAAGCCCCCTGAGCACACAGGAATATATTTTATTTATTTCTTTGGAAATTGGATACTTTTGAAGGTTTATGTGGGAGAAATAGGAGAATGAATTTTAAATGCTCTACAAATCTCAAGAAGCAGAGAAAAAGAGAAGCCAGGAGTGGAGCATGAGAATAAGGTGGGGGGGGATCAGGGTCAGATCAGATTCAGAATTGTATTTTTTACATAAGCAATATATTCTGGATGCTTTTATTCCTGCTTTCTGTTTGTATATCCACAAACACCAGTTCAAATTCTTAGTAATTGCTACATTTGTATGAGTTTCCAAGAATTTTAATATTTTGGATATCACTGACAAACTGTGGGCCATAGTTGCAGCTCTGCTAAATTGGCCACTGCCCTGCCAGTGTTTTAGATTGTGAATATATAGGTGAACTGCAATCTGCTAAGATTGAAGTCTTAAATGCTGGTTTTTAAAGTTTGAACTTGTAATCAATTAGACCTACAAAAGAACAATATTATTCAATTACTATGAAGTGGTGTGGAGCTCAAAAGTGAGTTTTATTGGGTTATTGTTTTTGTTCAAGCAGAGATAATGATGAACTTCTTAAAGTTTAAAAATTCCTTTATGGGAAATGTACAGGACCAAACTATAATGATTGAAATTAGTTCTTTGAAGGTCACTAAATTAGGCCTATCTTCACAAGGGAAGCTGAGATTTGATAGAAGCATTTCATCCCTAGATGACGTTATTTCAGCTATGAATTGTCATCAAAGTGCCTCAAAGTCATTTCTCCCTGGTCTTTTACATAATCAAAGGTGTGTAGTGGAACTTTCTCTTGTATTTTCATTTTAGGCTAATAATTACCATGTTTCAGGCATTCAGTGCTTCTTCAGAAACTGACATTTCTGCCAAAAAGTCTCCATGAAATGTTTCACTTAAAGATCTGGCTTTTCCTTGAAAAATTTACCCTCTGATGGATTTTCTCCCAGCTCAGCAGTCACGGTAGCTCTGTTCCTTCTGGATAGTGACACTATTCAGTGTTGCATGTTCTTGTGATAGTAAGGACTCTTCTAACTACTTAGGCCACTGCAGTTGTAGCTGAAGGACTGGCATACCTAAAAATAGGAGAATGTTGATTCCATGAGTATGAGTAATAATTAGGAATTCTTGTATCCCACTTGCTCACAGCTACAAGTGGAGAAATGCAATTCAGGGTTGGACCTAAATGACTAGAACAGCTCAGGGTGGAAGTACTGAAGGCAAGGCAGCTCTGTGCATTAAAGGAAGAGAAGCCAGTGAAGGATGTCTTGTGATGGGAGCTTCCCAGAAGGAAAACCTGTTCCCACTGATGTGTATGCAGCAAACCCAGAGGACAATAAGTGGTTCAAGCAGGCCAAGAAAAAACAAAGGGAGTTAGAACTGGAAGCAGGCCTGCAGAATGATGGATAGCTACTGGATTAGTCAGTACAGGGAAACTTTATTTGGCATTCAAGTAGTCTTGAGCCTCAAAGAAGAACCACAATGTTCCCTTGGGAGATTATTTTAAGATCCCAAAGAATGTATGTGCCGCTCCTCAGTATCGAGCGATTTCATCATGTGCTCATCCAGCCTGGCTTTTTTAATTTAGGAGTGAAAGTGCTGAGCATCCCCTGGATGCAGAGCTACTGCTGCTCTGTGGGGGGAGAAAAAGAAAAGAAGTATCGCATTTCCATATCCACAGTAACTTGTTTTCCCTCAGGATCCATTTTGCAGCACGCTACAGCCTTTGGATCTCTCACTTATTTTATAGTCATGAGCTCTCTGCTACTGGAAAAGGGAATAGAGATCACATTTGGCATAATGCCATTTAGAGGAAATTGTTTTAGCTGCTAAATAGAAATTTAATTCAAATTAAATGTAAAACTGATTTTAAGGTTAACTTTCAAACAGATTTCTTGAGGCTTACTTTTTAAAAGTGAGGATTTTGTGGGTTTTGTTGTTTTAGGAATAAATTGCTTGCATAATCAAACCAAAGTGAGGTTTGAAGTGCAGCTGTACATAATGTTGGCATTTGGACATGAATATCCAAATGTTTATGATATATGAGGTGTCCTTTTCTTGTGCAATATACTTCCTACAACAGCATTACTGCTAAATTAATTATGCCAACAATAGTTTGCTATTAGTATATCAAAACTATAGATTGTTGTGGAGATGATGCAAAAAATAAATAAAAGATTCCCTCAGAAGCATCCAGACAAGTTTGTTCATCATCTTGCAGGAGTCAAATGAGATGTAGAAGCAAGTGTGAAATGTTCCTCTGAGCCATGCATGCTTTAAGGGATATTCTACCTTCAAATACACCTGATTCCCTCAAAAACAGTAGCAAAGCTTTCAGTCCCCACAGAGTGCAGCACTTCAGTTTTGGGAGTTCACTTTTAAGTTAAAATTTGGCAAATGTGCACGCTGTTCCCTTTCCTTTCTCCACTGTTTCTTGTGCAGGTTTAATAACTGCCCGTGCCTTCTCCAGCAAGGGAGGTTTTCAGAATGTGTGGTGATTCTCCAAGTGGCTGTATTTTAAATTTTCTACTGCTGCGAATGTCAGTGGCTTGAGCAGAGGGATGGTGTTGTTCTAGGTAGGCAGAGTGCTCCTCAAATGCAATGTGTGGTAGAGGAATGTGGATGTTATGATTCCAGGACAGCTGTGCTAATTTCCAGTGCTGAATAAACTTCCCACTCTACATTTCAGTAGGAGAAGGCTCTCTATGCAGGACAGATACCCAGTGGAGACAGATTGTTCTAATTTTTGAAACCATGAAAGGCTTTTGACACTTGCTCTATTAATTTTCCACTAAGGACAGTGAGTCCTTAAAATAACTGTTTAGCTAACCTCTGTATGGAAGGGCTCTGCCTGCCACTGCTAAAATTGGAAGCACTCATTGTACTAATGGATTTTGGCTCTTCTCTGCAGCTTCACCTTTATCTCTGAAGCGTAGATGTTATTGTTTGAACATCGCTTTTCTGAGTAAAAAGATAAAATGTACATTTTAAATTAATCCTTCTTATCCTCTTTGCTGCCCTCTTCCCTTACAATTTCCTCTTGGAAGCTCAGAACTGCTGAATGACAGTGCAGATGCTATTGTGAGGTCCTGCCAGCTGAATCACCACCACAGAGGCTTTGCCTGGCTTTTCTAACATACCTGTTCTGAGGCTGGGGCATATTTTAGTTTGGCTTCTCTGAGTCTTTACTCTCTGGACATCATTTTATTAACCCAGCTCAGTCCTCTATTGTGAATTACAGAGAGGTGCATGGGCTCAAAGTCCTGTGCTGTCAGTGTATTACCAATTATTTCTCTGTGTCAAGTATTTTATCCTGTTTTGATTTTTCCATTCCACAAGTTGAAGAGCTCAGTGTGAAGGCTCAGGGCTGTTTTGATGGACAAAGTTAATCACTTGGTGATTCAAGCCTTCATGCCTGATACATCAAGCTTTGAAGATGTATTTACTTCAGTCTCAAATCCTAAAATCCCAACAGAAGTATTAGCAGCAGGTTTCAAAGAAATTTCCTGACTACCTAGGAGGGGACAAAAATCAGCTGCTGCTATATACAGGGAGGGTGAGCTGAATCTTGGAATTGTTACAGATTTGCATGCAATTAATTTTCATCTGCTTTAAGATCCCAAACTTTTTGAAAAGCAAAAAGATTGCCCTTCAGAATTTTTTTTTAAATAAAATTGCTTATCTTTCATGTGTTCCTGAGGGGGAAAAATCTACGTGCATTCTGTGAAAAACCCGTACAAAGCCACTCTAGCATGACATTGTTCATGGACTGCACTCAAGAAAAGTTTGATAAGCATAGAGTATGACTCTGTAGTACTTAAATTAATGGTCATCTGAACTTTGTTTTAACATCATCCATTTGGAATCAAAAAAATTCCCAAAGTGTAGCAACTAATGAAAAAAATCTAAAATGCAGTTATACTTACAGTTCCTGGTGCATACTCTATCTCAAATACTCTTAATGATGGTTATCTGGGAGAAAAAAACCCCAACACTTTAAAGGTGCTTTCACATTAATATTAGGTCCAACAAACATTTTTTTCTCCCTTTTTAATGAGCCTTTAGTGCAAACAGTACTGTGGAAAGTAGTTCTGTGTTGAGGCCTCCTTTTTTCATTTCTATTATGTCTCTCTGGAGTTTGTCTTCTACACCTGGTAGTATTTAGACAATCAACACAAGGCTGCTGCCTGATGGATTTCTAAGTGTTGATCTGCATCTTTTGGGGTCTTCTGGGCCTATTTCTAGCAGCACTCATTGGTTTTTCTGCAGTGCTTATATACTGCACTTGGAACATCCCCAGCTATTGCATCCAGGGCATTCCCAGTTTCTCTGTGGATGGTGGCCCAGTGACTGAGGAATTTGATTCCTCTTTTGGCATCCATGGTGACTTTGACAGCACAGCTCTCACCTCTGTGTGTTCAGATCTGAGGTGACAGCACTTGTTGAAACTTATGAACACCTTTCCATGAGTTTCAATGGAGGTGATGCTAAAATCAAATGGATGCCTGCATATGATTTAGTGCTATAAAACAGGGCTTGCCAAGCTGACTTTGACTGGATTGCCACTGAGAAAAATGTCTAATCTGAAACTGCTGCAGTGTCTGGAAGGGGCAAAGGCTCCTGACTGACTTAGGCAGGCACTGGCAGGACCCAAGCCGAGGTTCCTGTGCAGAGGCAGCAGGGAGCAGTGCTGGGATAACCTGGGCCCTCTGGAGTCAGCCACCGTTTGCTATCAGGAAGTGGAGAGTTGGAAAAGCAGGTCCCTTGAGCAAACTCCCCCACTGGCTGCTGAGAGGTGCCTGCCATCAAATCCTGTCCTGTGTGAACAGAGCCAGTGCATGGGTAGCAATTTAGCTGGGCTGTGAGGATATTGACTGTTTTAGGTGTGGAATGAGCACTCGGTTTCCAAAGTGAGTTAGAGTGCATTTCAGCTGTAGTAGGCAGTCCTTTTAACACTGTTTACAAAGCCTGCAGCTTCTGTGATACTCACCACTGTTGACCCCTCCTTTTAATTGTGCTTTCCCAGCTCTTCTGTGATAAAAGAGTGGAATATTCACTGTTCTTTCTGAAGTGGAATTCATTTGAGAAGGTTGCAAGCAAGCTGCCTAAATCTGTGAGCAGCAGAAAAATTACAGTTGACATTGAGTAAAGAACTGCTTTTCTTGTGCAGAACATGTTTTGAGGAACTCTTCCTGTTAGGCAAAGAGAAATGGCCCCATTATAGTGCTGTTCATTCTGAAAAACTCTGCTGTGACCCTGTTGCACCAGGAAGAGCAGCTATTTTAGAGTGCCTTGCCCACACAACTAAAGCTGATGGAAAGATCACTTTCTTCAGAATAGAACTGCTCCTGCTTGCAGTTCAGATGGTTGATGGAGTGCATGTTGTGTTTTGACTGCAGGTCACAATAGGTTTCAACTGGAAACAAACCCAGCCTCCATGGTTTTGTCCTGATAGGAAATAAATTTAAATTTCCAGATGACTGTATTAAGATGCCAAGAGTTGCAGTTGAGCTACTATTTTATTCTTGAAGTTTAAAATCCCAGTTAAGAGGTACATGCCCTTGGCTAACTATGCATCTCTATATTGGGTGCTTTTTAGTTTTCTTACTTTAAGATTATTTTCTGAGACATTTAGGAAATGTGTATTTCCCAGTACATAAAGTTGTGATATAGTTATTAAATCTAGATATCAAGGTGCAGTGTGGGCTGATGGCTGGGGAACCAGGAGCTGCAGGCTCTGGGCATTCCTTGTCAGGCAGGCCCTGTCCTTCTGCCTCTGAGGACATCAGGGATGGGCCATGGCCAGCTGGGATGTCAGTCAGTGGATCAGGGTTTGGCTCAAGGGCGGCATGGCTGTGTGACACAGCTGAGACAGACCCCAGGCAGGGCATGAGGGTAAGAGCTTCAGCTTAAAGGGGAGCTGAGGGCAGGAAGGGGGGAACAACAACCCCTTCCCCAAGCTATCTTAGAGCTGTTGAGGCAGCTCCCAGCTTTATTCACAGAGCCTTTGGGAGTTTAGGGGGGAGGGAGATGCTCTAGGTCCTGGCATCAAGGACTTGTGTAAATGGGCAGAAAATAAAAAGCAAGAAGATCCCATTGTGCTTGCTCCTTGCACATTGTGCAGAGCAGTCATTAATCCAGTAGTACAGGCACTTGGGCTGCAGAGTTTTGCTTTGGTGGTATTTACTGTACACAAATCCTTGTTTTAGTTGCACTAATGAGCTGCTTAGTTCATTAGTGCAGCTAAATGACTTAATTAGCTGCCCAGTTGATGGTGGCAGTTCACATGGCCTGGGCCACACATGGGCTTTCAGGATGGCAACCCTGTTTCCTTCAGGGATTGTCCCAGTCAGAGAGGCTGGAGGGGAGCTCAGAGTGGCAGAGACTCATGACTGATAGCAGTAGGTATGAGCAGGCTGAGAGGAATAGGATGTGCTGGAATTAGCACCCCTGACTGGTGAGACAGGTGTTGGATAGGCTGAGTGGCTCATTTCAGTGGGACTGTGCTGGAGCCTGGCTGCATTTTAGCTACACCTCCCACCGTGTTAAGACTATTTTGTGTTTGTAGACCACACAATTGTTTGACAAGCGTGTTCTCAGGCAGTACATCTCAAAGTACACAACTTTATAAATAAATGTGCCATATGGTTTGTCAGGAAGGTCTCTGCTGCCTCTCACACATACTGAGTCAGAAGGGTATTGCATGCAACCCTTGGCATGTGACAGGAGAAGCATCTGCTTTGTGACATGAAGATGTGTGAAATGTAAGTAAATCACTTAGGTTTGTATTACTGGAATACCCTTCAGCCCTGTTTGTGCACTGGAGCTGCACTCTGCCAGGCACTGCACAAACAGAACAGAGTCCCAGGTCAGAGTGCTCAAAAGTCTCTCCATGCTGGATTGTAAAATGTACCCATTTGAAAGTCTGCATGTAAGGAAGAGCCCTGTGCATCACTGCCTTGAGATCAGCTCAGAGTGCTATAAAATATTCACATATTCTCATCTGCTGCAAACCTGGCCTAACTCAATTGAAATCAAAGCTATCACAGCAAGGTTGATCTTATTAAAATCAATGCTTTATTCTACTGTCCAACACCCTCTATGTTGCAGCTAGTGAGTCTGCAAGACAATATTTTGAGAATTCAGCCTTAAGAAAGCAGCACAGTTGTTTTAGATGTTATTTATTAAATGTGGCTTAATTAAAAACTGGTTTAGCTGAGTTTGGAGCATGAAACAATTCCCATTAATTCCTTTGAGAATATTTTATTCAACTTTATTAGCAATTAAATCTAGCCCTTAACCCTTTGGAGACTGCCAATAAATTACATATTTAGGGAAAGCAGCTTAGTATTCATTGGCCAGCTGTCTTGAGACTCTGAAATGTTCCAAGGATTCAATAGATTCTTATTTTTTTTTTGCCACTGGGCGAAGTTATCTGCCAAATTTTAACCAGATGCCTGTTAAACTGGGATTTATAAACAGTTGTGATGCAGGGATCAGGGCAATCTGAGTGACTCAGCTGCTCCTCTTAGCTCTCAATTGAGCTATTATTGAGCAAATTAAAGTATTATTTGATAGTCTTCACGTGAAAATAGTGAGGATCAAGTCCATTCTCCCAGCTGACAAGAGGCACATCTCAAAGGAGCCATGTAGCTGGCATTACCTGACTTTTCTTGAAAATCCTCAGGGAAGCCAAGGAGCAAAGTCAGGAAGGATTAACTGTGGCACCAGCAGTGCCCAGCTCAGGCTGCAGTGTGTTGCAGCAGCAGATGGGAGAGGTGGTGCTCCTGTCTGTGGAAGGCCTTTGGGCACTTGGGGTGACAGTAGCAGGATGAACATTCCCTTCTGAGCACAGCACTCAGGCTGGACTGGGGTTTACTTTGCCAACAGCTGCAGACTCAGAACACTCAGCAAGTAGCACCAGTCCAGCTGAAATTTAGCAAGAGAAAGGGTCTGAGAGAGATAAACCTGAATAATTCCTGCTCTTAAGGTTTGTCACTCTAAGGCTGAGCTTGTAGCAGCTGTTAACTACAGTTACAAACCGAGGGGAGCAAGGAAGTTTAGGAGGTGTTCAGATTCCTTTCCAGCCCATTTCTCCTGACAGGACAGCAAACGGGCTGGTGTGTGGGGAGGGATGGAAGGTAAGGATGGAAGGAGGATTCCGGTGTCTTGTTCTTCCTTTCCAGCGCTCAGAATACCTGAGATTTGTGGGATGTTAAGTTGCAGTGGCAAAACAAGAGCTTTGTGGCTTTGTGCTCTTTTTCACTAGTGGTGTGGATGAGGATCCTAGAGAACTATCACTTGTGGGAAGTAGTCCAGAGCTGAAGCAAAGTCAGGAAAATCTCCCCCCAGATTTCCTGCCAGTGATGGCTGCCCAAGAAGAGAAATTTAAGTTGGTAGAGGAAATATTGCTCCTGCTTGGTTCCACAAATGTTTATGGTCTTATTTTAGAAACAGTCCCTCCCAGCAGCCAGAGCCTTTATTGTCTGCAATTACAAACACAGAAGTTACTGTGCATGATTGAGGCACCAGATTTTCTTGTGTTGTCATGCAAGTGAAATAAAATCAGAGCTTCCAAGACTATGCTTCCTTTCTTCCAGGATTGTTGTGGTTTTTTTTGATAGGCCAGGGAACTTACTGCTAGAGACTTCTTCCCACAAACATTTGTGTTCCTGTTGCAAATTCATTCTGGTGTGTTTTATCTTGCTTGCTGCTCCTCCTCTAAGTTGTCTGAATTTTTAATATTAATAGTTACTTCCTCTCCATGTGACCACTGTGGAGATGTTAATTCTTGACAAATAACAAGATAGAACAAAGGATTTCAGAAAGGAAATCCTTTTGATAGGAGAGAGAGCTGGAGGTGTGACTGCTAACCAGCAATTTATGAGATTAAGCATGTTTCTAGTTCAGTCTGGGCCTTTATTTCATCTTGGGCAATTTAATTCACTTCATCATTTCTTTTTGCTCCTTGTAAGTGGGGATAATAGCCAATCATGTGGTAACTTGTTAACTCCTGTAAGGTTCTCAAGCTGTGTTGTTACATAGTGTTGAAGTAGAACTTAGATAATCAGAACAGCATTATCAGTCCTATTAACTATTTTTGCATTTTGTCTAAACTGAATGAAAGCCAATTTAGTCTTGCTGCATGTGAGCCTTTCACAGTTCATACTCATATATAATGCATAATTCATATATTAAAGAAACAACTTTTATTTCCATGCTAAGTACAAGCAAAGATAGGGGAGAACAAAGATACATATTTTACAATCTATTAATTCTGGGCAGTTTTAGAGAGAGCAAAATACTGAGTGGATTACTTAGGCTAATATTTGTTCTCCAGGCTGCTCAAGGTCATGTATAATGGATGATGGACCTTTCTGTGTACAATATGCATTATGTGTAGTTTTTGGACAAGTTGTAATCAAGTCTAGGAATTATGCCAATTCATTATTGGAGAAATTTATGGCATTTGGCACTTAGGTAGCATTTTACATTTTTTCAAGAGGAATTATAACTAATTAACCCTTCCATGTCTGCAGAGTACAATTGCTACAGGTGTGAAATACAGTTACAAGAAGTAATTTTAGAAAGTAAATACCAAAATCAGAATTAAACCTCAAATTGTTTACCATTTGTCATATGATCCATTTAATAGGCTGTCCTTTATCTCCAGAAAAGTTGCTAAAATGAGTGGGTTAGTTGAATCCAAGAGTATTCTGGCTTATTGGAGGGCTTGACTGGATGTGATGCTGAAGGTGAGCAAATAAACTTTAAATAGGCGTGTTCTGTCATTGGGTCTCACACTGAGAACATCCTGCTTAGCAAGGACCCACAGCTGCCAGGGGAGTGGGGATTTAGTTTTCTTTTATAGATTTACCCCTTTTGGTTGACCTGTGGACTCCAAACACGTGAAACTGTGAACTGCAGGTGACAATGAAAAGTTTGAGGTTGTGCAGTGTAACAGAAAGGAGGCAAGAAAGAGGTATAGAAAGTTTCTTGGCTAAAGAACTTGTTGTTATGAGTCATTATTGCCTGGGCTTGCCAAAATCTTCTGACAGTTTTCTGTTTGCTAATTACCTATGACTGTAGGAATGCACTTCTTATAAAGCCAGTTTCTCTTCTCCTTCCTGGGAAAATAACAATTATGGATTTATTGAACTAACTTGTAGTGATGTACTACAGAAGTGAGAAAGAAGAGCTTTAGATGAAGAGCCTCGATGCTCTATTTTTCTTGTGCTCAGCCCCAGCAGCCCTGCCTTTTTAAAGGAGTGCATAGAATATTCTGAAAACTCTCTGGAGCTTGTTGCTTAGCTCACTTCTCCAAAATGCCCTGCTGTAGGCTCAGGGCTAGCATGGGTGTAAAAATCTGACTTTTTCCTCTTTGTGTGATTTCTCTGTATGATTGCACTTGCCAGTGGGATTATATTTGTTGTCACCTTCTATTTCTACTTGTTTGTAAATGCTGGGAAGTGTTGTATCATTTGTGACTGCTCTGATTCTTCCTTTCATCTGTGAAATTGTGTGAGGAAAGAGTTTTTGAGGAGCCTCTCAAAGTCTGTATTTCACTTTTAAGTCAATGTATCTTTGGAAAATTGAGGCAGCACAAACCAACTATATTGGGTTCTATTTCAGTGTTTTATTGAGACAGTGGCTACTTTGCTCTGGGAGGACATTGGATGAATGGCTTTTCTTCATAAATGCTATTCATTCTACATGGCTGTGGCTATTCCTATCCAAGTTTAATTCCTGTTTTCTTAGATTAGATTTTTGAGTAAATTGTATGGACAGAATAAAGGAAGTTGTAATGAAAGCTGAAAGGTTTAGGTTCTGATGTGCGTTTGAGGTCACTGTAACCCGAGGTTCTGATTTCGAGTTTGAACAATGAGAGAATGACAGGATAATGTTACTGTGGAAGCATAATTCATCTGGGTATCTTTCAGTTCCCCACACTATTAGGCCTATTAAGAATCTGAAACACTCTGAAGAGGCATTAAAAACTGTTGATGAGAGAAGTTCCCATCAAAGTCCATTAGCATAAGTGAGTGGTCAGAGGAGCTGGGCCTGACATATTTCATATTCTTTTGCTACAAGAGTAAGTCTGAATTTCTGAAGAGCTTTCAGGCTCAATCCTATTCAAGATGATCTCACATGGCACTTAGCATTCCCATGGCTTTTCAGGCACTTGTGTGAGGAGTGAGCATTCTGAGAACAAGGCATGCGTTCATTTCAGCAGATAAAAGGGAGGAGGGAGGGGACCGGACGCATGACTGCAAGGGAAGAGAGATTCCTGGATGATCTTGCATACAAAAGGACCTCAAAATGGTCACTGGATATTCTACAGAAAGGAAAGAAAAGCTCCTTTGCTGCTGTCAGAACTAGTAATAGATCCTTGGATATTGAAACACCACATAGATGCAGGAAATGGCAGAACTTTGTGGTTTAATAAACTGGATATTAGGCATGGTGATACTTAGCAGTTCAAAGCAGGCTGAGCTACACAAGGTCACTGGGAAAAATCTTTTTAAGGAAAAAATACAAATCAGACTAACCAATCATAATTTTCCCCATTCTTGCCTGCGGTATAAACCACCTCAACCAATTCAGGTTTGTTTATAAGTGTCTGTGTCAAGAAAAAGTTACAAGAATGTGGTGTTCTGGCTCAGCTTGCCCATGGCAAACAGCCTGGATGCTGCACCTGCCAAGGTAGGAGCAGCACCATCAGTGGGTGTGTTGCTGAGCTTCCCAAAAGGGCTCAGAGCATATTGATCCCAAACTGCTTTTCTGGAGGAGAGGCAGCCTTCAGTCAGAATGACCAGGAGATTTCTGAAATAAAAGCTGGAAGAGCACTGTTTAAAAAAAGTATAGAAACTTGCCTCAGTGGGGAAGAGACCCAGAAATGGATTTGGCACTGCCAGAAGCTTTCCTGTGGCATCAAGACCTTCCCACTTGTCTCTGGCCAAGCATCCTCTGTGGTGGGCACCAGGAGTAGCTTCCAGCAAGGTAGGGCACTGTCAGTTCAGGGTGTGACAGGTAGGGATCCTCCCTGGTGAGGTGTTTGCATGTTGGGATGTGTTTGAGTCCTGCATCGTGGTGTTCTGGTGTATCACCAGTGAAAACACAGCTGCTGCAATGTGGGAGTCAGGAAAAGGATTGTAGAACTCAGTGTTTTAAAGCAAATTTAAGTTGAATTGTAGCTGCTTGCTCTCATCTTTGAGGTGGGTAGGATGGTCAATCAGATAGTGAATAGTTTATTTAGCTCCATTTTCAAACAGTAGCTCAGCATGCAAAGCAGAGCTGAATTTCTCCATGTAGTCTAGGCAGGTAAATCCCTGGCTCTGTTTTCCTTTGGATATTTTGGCAGTGAGTGTTCATGAAGATGTGGACCCTCCTAGGGCATCCTGAACTGAGTGTCAGAGATTTTGGGAGAGTCTTGGTCAAATCACAAGCACAGGGCATGTGCTGATGTAGTTCAGTGCTTACTTAATCCCACTTAGCTACACACAGGCAGATCGTTATTTTGAGCTGTTTTGTAATGATTACAGCAGGTTTTGTGCTTATTTAAACCATAGTGAACAAATTCCAGAGGAAACTTCTGTCTCTTTAAATAGCATATAAATGGATTAGGAAATGAAATTTTTTGAGATACGAGTTCAGAAGCATCTAATGTAGAGAAGCATTCAACATTTTAACTGTGTATTTAAACTGTTTATACTCTGAGCAAATGTTAAATGTTTACTTGTAATTATGTATTAAGATCATTTGCTTAAGGAGGAGAAAGGTTAAATCACTGGTATATCAGAACACATTGCTTTTTCATGTCAGCATAAACATGTAAATTAGGGAATAAAACTATCCTTGCTAGCTGACAGTAGAACAGGAATATCGCTAATCACGCTCACATTTCTTTGCCAGTTGGTCATATCATTCTGATAAATGACATTAAACAGAAACAGCATCTTCTATGGATTAGCCACTGACTGATGGCTCACTATTCCATGCAAGCATGGATCCTTGGGAGACATATCCTGCCTTTTTTAAGGGATGTCACAAAGATGACAAAAAGCAATATCAATTGCCAAATGATCTAAATATGATGGTATTCAATATAGATAATTTTTCTTTCTCTCTGTTAACATATAAGTTCATACCTTTAGGTTATCACAGAAATTGTCCCCTCAGTGATTATATACCTTTTAGTGTGTGTTCTTCCAAATGTAATAAATGAGTAGAAGATGGGGTAGAACTTGCCTTTTCCTCATCCTTGGTCACAGTTTTCTCTTGCATCCAAAAAAGGATGGAGATTCTCCTTTAGTGTTGCTCTGTTGCTTTGTACCAGTTCATACCACTTGGCTGGATCTGGGTTTATTCCCAAGTGGCAAATTAATGGTGAAAGATCTAATATATTACAGGAGGAAGGCTTGTGGCAAATGCTCATCCTCACCTCTTGCTTTCCTTTCTATGGAATTCTGAAGGCTGTATGTGCAGGCATTTCCTAGAAATACTTTTACCATACATCTTTGCTCTTGCCATCTCACAGTCCTGCAAATTGTGGGAGCTACTGTCCTGAAGCTGTTCCTTTTGCATGAGTTCTGCCTCTACAAACACCATTTTCTGTCCTTTTCAAAAGACATCTGTCAGGAGTTTGTCATGTGAAGCCACTCGGGCTACAGCCTGATTTAAAGAGCTGGGAAATGTGTGCTGTTAATGGAAACCAGCTCTGGTTATCCATCTTTTCTTTCTCACTTCACATGTCTCCTATGTAAAGACTTGTCTGCTGTAAATGCCTGTTGACTGACAAGTTATCCACAGCAGATCTGCATTAGCTCCTGACTTTACTGTCCTTAGGGAAGCTTTCAGGTGAAAGTGATTTATGAAAAACACCGAGGCTGAACCTGGAGTAAAGCAAATGTGTTGCAAGCCCAGCCGAAAAATACCATGTTAGAAAGACCCTACAAAGACTTTGATCTTTTGAGAATAAGCTTGACTGAAATGCAGGTGCCATTGCTAGGAGCCTTCTTTCTGAAATATGCTAGTAATAATTGCTTTTATATTTTAGGAGTATATTGTAATCAGGATCTTTTTCTTTTAATCTGATCTATTGTGCTCGACCAGTTATATTTGTAATACAATACTTGATGAATATTCATATATGACTCCTCATAAAGTTCTCTTAAAATCGATACTAAAAGGCTGAAATTGTTTGAGAGGTGGCAATTACTGACTGCAAGGAAATTATTCTCTACTGAACACTTGCAACAAGAATCACTGCCAAAATGCTGCTGATGGAAAGAGTATTAAATGGTGAGTGTAAATCACAAAGCTATTATGGTGGTTTATATAAAATGGTTCACTAATGGATCACAAACTGTGGCAGTTACATTTAAAACAAGCAGATTCCTGAATTTAGACAAATAATAGGGTGTTTTATTGCATGAAGGTTTGAAGATCTTTATATTCCTTTATTACTGGGCTATTTAACAGTTACTAGTAAGCCTGTGAATTGTCTTCACTGGGTGAATACTCCCTTGCCTTGGACAGTATATATGACAATGTTGTTAAATCAGGCACATCTTTGAGACTGAGTTCTTGGGGGTTTGATGCAGCAGTATCAGCTGGATGTATTATTAGGAGTGCACCAGAGCTGTTTGGGCATGGTCAGCCAGAATGATTTAGAGGGCCTGTGGGTCTCTCCTTCACCTTGGGTATCCAAGCAGTTTGTGTGCTGTGGTGGGTTAAACTGGTGCAGAAGAACATAAAGTTTTCTCTTGCTCATTGATGTGAGGATGGACAGATGAAGGCGTGGAGCTACTACAGTTTCCTTTAGAGCTTCTGGCAGCATTCCACATGCACTTTGCTTGGTAGCCCCTCTTTGTTCCATGTGGGATTTAGCTGTGTCAGGATGGTTGGCTTTTAAATTACAAATAGAGGATGAATTTGAGTGTATTTTGCAGAGAGTCAGATTTTACCCACAAAGTTACTTACCTGAAATATGAAACAAATTTTTGACTCAAATGTGTGGTCCAGGTAAAGGAAGCAGAGCTAATCAAGAATGAGCAGTAATGCCATGGGAAATGAAATTGGTATATTGCATTTGTGATCTTAGTGTGTCTGGGGAAATTCTTTTGTATGCCATGGCACAGACAAAGCACCCCTGGTTTGCCACTGTGTCAAACCTAGGTAGCCCTTGAGAGCCCTCATGGATTAAATACTGCAGTAGAACAAATCCATGGAGTGCAGAGCAGTCTCTGTGCATGTAGCACACCCATTTCTGAAAGTCTGCCTTCAGGAAAGGCATAGAAATGTGTTTATTGCAAACAGCTGAACATCTAAGATCAGGGAGTTAGAATGTGCAAAGACAGAAGGACAGCAACTCCATTAGCTCCACAGTATCACCAGTAGATACAGTTCCCTTTGATAATGTCATTATTTTTCATGCACAGCTGATCTTGCATCATTTGGTATTAAGAGACACATAATAGTCCTTTAAATATTAAATAGTATTTTCATATAGTGGAACCTGTTGGTGATATTATATATTATGCATAAGCAACCTTTCCTTTTTCATTTTCCCCCTATAAAGATGTGTTGTACGTGTTTCCCCCTCTCGAATTTGAGATGACAAGCTTTTTTTCTGAGTAGCTGTAGATATAAAATACCTAGCAGCAAGATGGCTTTTAACTCATTTTTATAGCACTGCAAGGCAGTATCTTCCTAATGGCAGCATTTCTCTGTCTGAGAAAAGGCTGTTACAGAAGGGCTGTGGCTGTCTCTCTCTTAGAAAGGATGTTGTCTTTCACAGGGGTTAAGACTCTTCATTACAACTTTATATATTCAAGCAAAAACGAAATCCTGTCTGTTTTCCAAGCTATGAGATGTTTTAAAGAAAAAAATTATTCAGAAAAGCCTCATGAAGCTAAACTGTTAGAAGCAGTATGGGCCAAATTCAAATAGCTATTGCACGTGGTAGGTGCTACCCAAGCATGAATCCTTCCCTTTTGCCAAAATGTCAAGTACCTCCAAATAAATTCCCCAGTTATCTTACCAGGCAGCCTCTCACTCAGACTTCAACTTGACTGCTGAGCCAAGGACACCTTTATTTGGGAATACAGGTGGAACTTTGCAAATGCAACAGCTGTGCATTGCTAAGATGAAAACAACCTCCTGGTGACTTGGAGAGGAGCGTGAGAAGTGATAGGTGCAGGCCACAGGGAAAAGGGGCCTGTGGCAAAGGGTTGATTGCTGCTGCCTGATAACCAGGAGGGCAGAGATGAAGAGCTGATGGGTTTGGCTTCACTTGGGAAGTGGTGGCTGGTGGTTTCCTAAACTAACAGCCTCATAAGCTGCTCTCAGCTGTGATTTATCTACTGCTCTGTGCTGCAGTCTAGCTGGCTGGCTCTTTAATGGCAGAAATGAGTTTTAAGAGGTTGGCAAAAGCAGCTGTAATTGGGCTTGAGGATTTAAGTGTTGCAGAGAGGAAAATAAGTGTTTCTTCTGTTGGAAAGGGATAATGTTGCAAATAGCTTGATTTGGAAAATGAAGAAGAATTTCAGCGAGAGGTCTAGTTTGCCAGGAGGAATATTTGCATGTGATGCACAACCTTTTTGTTAAATATCAGGAGGAATGTGTACTTGCATAGATGACATACCTATAGCACTTATTTTATCCACATAAAGGGGAAAAAGCCTACCAATTCCTTTTCTCGTACCTCAGAAAATTCCATACCCAATGCTCTTGTAAAATATCTAACAACACAGTATGCTGAGAAAATACTATCCCAAAATGCTAATTCTTACAAAAGATTTAAGATGCCTGAGAATAGCAGATTTAAAAAAAAAAGGTTGTTCAGCTACCAGCATTATTTGAAATGCCTTTTTAAAATGGAGGAATAGACTGTATTTCTCAGATAATTACATTTTTAGCTTTGGTGGAACTAGATGGTCTTTAAGGTCCCTTCCAAGCCATTTTATGAATCAGAAACACAAAAAGGTAGCTGACAGTACAGAATACACTGCCTTGCCAGAAACAAACCATGGATCACACTGAAAATCTGCTGCCCAGGCCACTCAGTGCCTGCAAACCAGTGTTTCCTAAAGCTCCTCCAATTCAAAGCCCACCCTCCCAGGGAGACAAAATCCTAACAGGAGATGTGAGTAAGAAGCTGCTCAGGCTGGTGCAGTGCTGAAGGACAGCGATCTACCCACCACGTGAGAATGGGGGATTTTAAAGCTCTTTCAGTTGAAGTCTGTGCAGATCCATTATATTCCAAAACAGTTCAGGAAGCAAATTAGGAAGACTGGCAGCTCTGTGGCATGTTGGAAGTCAGCCATTTCCTACCAAAGAGTGTTAGAGCACTGCTGGATTATCCTCCTGGGGCTCTGAGCAATTTCTGTAGCTTTAGATCTTTCTAGTTTGTTTTGAATTTGCTAGGTGACTCCAAAGGTTTTCTGTGCTCCCACACAATAACTGGAATTATTCCTCTGTATTAATAATGTGGTATTAAAACACTTCCAGCACAAAGTGAAATGGTCTGATGCCAAGTATGAAGGCATGGGATGAGGTGTACATGAACTTCCCCAGTGTAGGAAGGTGATGAAAAATTAAGTAAGGAGGCTTTGGGTGCAGAGACTTCACCCACAGAAGAGACAAGGCCACAGAGGGCATGGAATATAGGGATTGAGTTCCTCACCTTCCTTCTTAATGTAAAGGAAAGGCCTGACCATTTCCACTAAATAGTTAGAGGAAAACAATTTTCTACCAGGGGAACAAACTGGTCCCAAACCACTGCCTGTGTCTCCACTGCCAAAACTTAATGTGTTTTTATATTTTTCTACAATAAAGCTGGCATTTTTTAGTAATGTTCTATGGTGCAATTAGATACTTACTGCATGATCCCTGTCAGGTAATAGTCATGTCCATTTTCTAGGTGAGTGAGAAGGAGGTTTTCACTGAGGAGCAGTGGGTAGAGGAAGGCAAGGAGCTCTGACTCTGAAATGGCTGTAGAGCCTACCTTTGTGAGAATAGTCATATGGCAGCATTTTGCATCTCCTGAAAAAATAGATTCCACTCATTCATTTGCCCATGGTAAGGGCCTCTTGAGCTCCAATGTCCCATTTCTCTCTGTGAAAATCACCTTTCTGAACTGATTCTGGAAAGAAATCAGTACCTACAGCTCAATGGAAATCAGTGAAGTGCCAGGGAGGATCAGTGCTGTGTGTGATCAGGCACTTGGATTTGAAGCAGGGCTGACACTGCTCTGGCTTTGCAGTGATGAGCTCACATTATTGAATTTGTGGTGACTTTGTTTGAAATGCCAAGCTGAAGTCACATTGCTGTTTCCCTTCTATTTTAGGTGGTATTTCTGAACCAGCCTGCAAGGCAGCTATGCTTTAATTTAAATCCTTCTTCAGTAATAGCTCCTATTGTGCTAGCTTTGAGATGGTATCAATGACTAGAATTTTATTGACAGACTTGGTGCTGGTATATATTAAACATTACTCACTGATATTTATATAATGCTACTCACAAGTTCCTTTCTCTACACTGCTCTGTTGATTCTTGCTATTGTATCATATCAAAACCATCTATTTTATTTTATCAGTGTTGTGAGGCACGGAGGAGAACAGAGAAATACTACTTGATTAGGTTTCTTGGAAATCTGGACTTAAGTCTCAGCTTATCTGAGGCTTCTTGTAAGATCGTGGTCTCTTAGAGCAGTGATAATCCTTGTTGTGAGCACGCTTCCCTTGTGTCACTGAGATGGTAACAAACAGTCTAAACTGCTAAAAGTGTGTGTGCAAAAGGAGGCTGCACTCCTGTTTGAATCCCTGGTGTATTACAAGTTTAGAAATCACTTAACATATTCTTGGCACTGTAAAAGCAAATAAAGTCTATCATTCTTTGTTTTCTTAAATAAATAAAAATATGCTTCCTTTAATTGGCATCTACATTCAGATTAGTTTTATAAGCAGACAACTTGCTTGTTGATGATCTGAGATTTCACTGTGGTAACACTGATGGGGGAATATTAATTCAAATGAGCACCTGTGCCAGATACTTCTTATGACTGCTGCAAATGGCATTGTGTAGAGAAGGCGAGAGGTGTTTTTTATTATAGCCTGTGATGTTCACTCAGCTTTGTTTTGCCTGTAGTTCTTTAGCTGCTGGCTGCTCTGAAACATGAGGTTTCCTTACAATAATTGCTTTTCCTTATTTGAAATTATATGTTGTGACCTTTTGTGTTTACAAGACTACAGGGAGAATGAATGTTGAAACCTAAATTCATCATCAGCTGTTTCATCAAAACTATTGCATAACCTCAGAAAAAAAATGATTGTAAGATAATTTATTTGCTTTTCAGAGCCCCTTTTTGAACTTGCACCAAAGCTCATGGATTGACTTCAACCAAAGTATGATTGGGGCCTATTAGTCCTTCTCACTTTTCCTGGAACAAGAGGACTTTTGGGTATTGTGGAGCTGAATATCTGATACAAAGTGTGAGTAAGGCAACCAGCACTTTGTTGGTGATCTTGCAGTGCTATGGAATAGAGACAGTGGCTGTTGTTCCCTCTCCTCCTCCTCCTCCTGGCTGTGTTTTGCTGATAAATATCAAGATGTAGCCCATGGTGGCCATCTAAAAGGCATTTTTCCTCCTCCATTTAACCTCCTCCCTTTCTCTGGCAATGTCTTAACGCTTTGAACAATGTCCCCTGGTTGGGAGGTTGGTAAATGATGTTTCTGATTGCTCAGCAGGCATCCTGTTAGAGCAGATTGCCTCCCAGACAGCCAAGTGCTGTAGTTAGTGCTTCCCCTTGCCACACAGGGACAGGACCATCAGTACAGCTACTCCTGAACCTGCATTTTGAGCTTCATAGCTCTCACCTAAAATCCTGGAAAACTGTTGGCTCCTGGTGAAGGGTGCTCTATTGTTTTAAGTGAATGCATTACTTGTTGGAAAATGCTCATTGTGAATATTAATAAAAGCATAAGAGTTTGGGCAGGCCAGAATAGCTTTCAGTTTATTATTCAGCTTTATGATTGTGGAGGGCACTTTTATGCTTAGTTAAGACACTGGGAACTGGGCTGAGGCAGCTCATAGATTGTAGGAGACTGAGTCCTTTCTTCCATTAGATAAGTTTTTAGTGACCAGAGCTTTATTCAGATTAGTGATATTAAGAATTGAATTAGATTTAAACTAGATTCTCTAAATGTTACTGGGAATTGAGTTGTTGGTTGTTTGGTTGGGTTTTTTTGCCATTAAGAGTTACAATTCACTCCAGGAGATGTGGCCCAAAGACCTACATCACAAGAACATTGCTCCAAGTTTTAGGAATAGCTGAAAGCAAGTGTTTTCAGCCACGTAAATGGGGTTCTATTGCTTCATGACTAATGTTTTTCAGTTGTGGAATTTCACC
This sequence comes from Notiomystis cincta, assembly GCA_013398075.1. NCBI lineage: Eukaryota > Metazoa > Chordata > Aves > Passeriformes > Notiomystidae > Notiomystis > Notiomystis cincta. Next base: position 471,355 of record VZRX01003017.1, read on the forward strand.
CTTTACAACTGCAGGTTCTGAAAAGCAGCCAGAATGGTAATGAAAATCCGATGATTCAGGAGAGGGTATTACAAAAATATTTCTGAAAAGAGCTTAGAGAAAAGTGTTAGTGGGCAAGGCATGAAGTTTCAAATGAGCTGCTTTGAGAGAAGGGATGCCATCAGAATATTTTTGATTTAATTTAGGAGTATCATGAGATAAAACAGCAATTGGGAAATATAAAAATTGAAAATATGTCAAATTTCTCATGCAAGAAATTCAACATAAATTTTCTCCTTGACTTCTTAGCATCTGAAAGAGTTGTAAACTATTTTCTGAGTGCTCAATAGAAATGAAATACTCAGTGGTGTACAGACCTTTAATTTTTAGGGTACTTAAACCAAGGCCTGGTGATTTGCAGAATCCAGGGTATGTGTATGCTGGGCTCTTTGTCTTTAGGAGTGAAATGGGCTAGAGCTGTCTAGAAGGACCTGAAAGATGAATTAATTTGAGTTTAAGGAAAGAGGATTGGGCCACATCTGTGAACAGAATTCGCTTTTTCAGACTCATAATCACCCATCTTTCTAAAGACAAATGATCCTGCTGCCAGCATTAATATATCTTTTTAAGTGTACCAAACTTGTAAGCTAAGCCTAAATCAATTAGGTACCATGGGACATAACTCCACCATGGTAATGGGAAACACAGCTGAGGGCTGTTAGTTAAATATTGCTCTGTCATGGCAATACATGCAAAAGCTTTGTGGCAATTACAGATGGCACTCCAGAGCAGGTGTGTGCTGACTCTCATTTTGTGCATGCTGGGCATACACATAATATGGAAGCATCTTTGTGTCTCTGAAAGATACCATGAGATTTCTGTAACTTTCAGATACTGCAAGAAAAGCACAAACCAGCATTCTTCTCTTTGTGTGGAGCACAGAGGTGCCATTCATGCAGCAGCTTCCTCACCCAGAGCATATAATTTCTGCTCTACAAAAGGGCTGGGGATTTTCAAGGCAATTTCTGCTTTGCTGCCCATTTGATATTTTGGTTCACCTCACAGCTCGACTTGGATGTAAATTAAAGCAAGTAGGAGAGTCTGCTTTTGAGAGGGTTCTAATCTGCCTAATAGAGCTGGGACAAATGTTAAGAGCTAGAAGAGAACAAAAAAAGGCAAAGGTGCATACATTACACTGGGATAAATAAATGCACAGCTTTGAAGTCAGTAGACCATTGGCAGTTTACCCCACCTGTGATTTAACAAAGCTGGCAGCCCATGAAATCTTTCATAATTAACTTCAACATTCTTACATGTGTTGTATGTTTTATGAACTGGTTTTAACAATCTGTTAAAAAAAAGTATTATGCTGTAAATTTAACAGGGAAGCAAGAAGAGATTACAGTACATAAAAGGTGAATTAACACTTCCTAGGGAATGTGTTAGCTGACTTTTTTTAACTTGCCATTTTAACTGTTACAGGTATGGCAGTAATTTCATGTTCTTCTGGTAATGGTTTGGGGTTTGTTTAGCAGAGGTTAAGTAGCAGGGAGTGTCAGGGCTCCCTGGTGGCCAGGATGCTGGGGGACATGGAGAGGGGCTCATGGGATGGAGCAGCATCAGGGAAGGACCTCTCAAACCAGGACCCATCCCCAGTGAAAGAGCAGTTAGGAGGTGTCAGTGGGTGAGGAATTCTGTTCAGCAGCATCTTCTCTCCAAACCATCTGGGGTTCATTCTTCCTCACACAGGGTGTTGTCTGGAGGACCATGGACTGTTTCTGATAACATGGAGTTCCACAGGTGCCAGCTATGCACCAGGTCAATCCAACCAGAGTAAAATATGGTCCCAGTGAATGTAGCAGTGACCCAGCCACTTCATTCATACAAAGACTCTATTTGTGTCATCATTTCCATCATTGTGCATTAATCTTTATCCTCACAGTGATTTGTGATTCTGATGTGAGGGAAAAATTAAAATGATTTCAACAGGAAATGGACTCTTGTACAAGATTCCCCTCCCCTTCCAATTTCTTTCTGTGCAGCAGCTGCTGTTGCCAGGCTGGCTTTGTTGCTATGGTGGTGGTTTGTGTGCCAGAATTTTATATTCACTCTTCGAGAGTCACCTGATTGAGTGGCTGTGCCACAGAAGTTATCAGGCTCACTCGTAAAGATAAGGGCTGTATCTGACTGCCCTTCTGTGTGTGTGACATCTCATAAAGGGAGCAGATTAAACAAACACATTCCAGTGGCCTCTGGCCGTGAGCTTACGGAAGAATTAGCAGATTAATGGTCTCAGTAAATGAGTGACTGCTGCGTTTGGAAGGTGTCATTTCTTAACACACAAGGCAGCTCTGCCACACCTTGTGGTCTCATTGGTCAGGTGTGAGCTTTGCCATCTGCATGACAGGAAAGGAGCTTTTATCAGAAGGACCGAGCTTTTATCAGAGAGATAAGGTCACGTTTTCTGTATTTCTTTTCTGGAGACTTGTTCTATAGAACTTAATGATCCTGCTTGCACTGATAATTAGAGTATAATTTGACCCAATTTAAAATGCAGTTAGGATGATATGCTTCTGGTGAAGCCAAGTTTCTTTAATCCCAAATCCTGCAAACACTTACATTTAACTCTTAGTATATTCAATGTACCATTGCAGTGAAGCATTTTCAAGGCTGAGGCCACTGCTTCCTGTCAAAATCTAGAATTGCACCAATAAACTCCAGGATAGCAAGTGAAATAGAGATATTTCATATATATTTCTCTGAAACCTAATTTAAAATAGTAAATTTAGGTTTTAGAACATTTCTTGTATTACTTCATGTACAGTCTTTCTGTGTAGCTTTTGCCATGTTTTCTTTTGACCTGACTTTGGTTGAAGCCATCTGTTGTTTAACTCACTTATTGCTCCTTTCCTGATTTGTTTGCACACATTTCCAGATGTGTATCTAAAACATTGTGTATTCATTATTCCGCTGGAAATGAAATATTGGTACCTAAGCCCACTATATATATATA
>VZRX01003018.1:6613-19731 GCA_013398075.1 Notiomystis cincta
AATAGATTGTAATTTATAAAATATATGGAGTTATTAAATCTACAAGACATTATGGATTGTTTCCAAGAAAATCTGCAATGAGCACGTTGTGCTACACAAAGTATCTGGGCCTAATTCTCTGCTGCAACACTGGTGTGGAGACCAAAGCAGCTCTGAGAGCCAACCTCAGCCATCCCATGCAGAGAAACATTTTCCTTCCCTTGATGCTCTCAGAGTCCCACAACATCATACACAGAGTTCTTTTCCATTTCCAGGCACCTCCCGGGTTCTTCATTAATTTGTTTTGGTTTTCAAACCATAATTGTCTCCATCAACAAGACAGTTTCAGAAATGACCAAAAATGAATTGAGAATCAAGTCAAAATTTTTGTAAATACCAGTTTTAAAGCCAAACTTGCTGTATTTTGGAAACCAAAACATCCAGTCTGGACTTGGCAGTGCCAGGTTTGCCTTTGGAGTGATGATCTGAACCCAGATCTCAGTGATTTTGTGCCTCTGTGTGGTCAGAGAAAGGGGTCCCAGCGCAGGTCAGAGAAAGGGGTCCCAGTGCAGGTCAGAGAAAGGGGTCCCAGTGCAGGTACCACCACTCCCACTCCAGGGCAGGGCAGGAGGGCCCCTGCCCTTCCCAAGGTCGGGTTTGGTGAGCTCACAGCGATCCCCCTTCCCCAGAGGAGCTCGGGTCACCTCTGGCCCGGGGACACAGAGACAGAGCCCCCTGCAGCCCCATCCCTCCCTGTCCCGGGCTCTGAGAGCCACCCAGGCACTGGGGAGGGATGGATCAATCAGTTTCACAGGAGACACTTCCCAGCCCTTCCTCGGAGATCACAAATCTTTCAAGCAGGCAGCTCTATTAGATGGGCACTCCAGCCAAATCATTAAAGCCTCTGCCAGTCACAGGCAACAATAACTTCTCCTCTCCAAACTCTTATTATTCTCTTAGTTACTTATTTACTAAGAATATTTTGATTCGCTTAATGCTTGGAACATCTTCCTCCAGTGCTGAATTAGAAATGATGGAATTGCACATTCAGGATAATTAAATAAGACAGCTTTCTCCAAATAATAATGGTGTTGTAATGTCAGACAATAAAGGGACCCAGCCAGTGCAGGCAGGTCTCCTCCTCCCCTTCTGGCTGTGCTGCCTGGACTTTTCTAAGGGACAAAGTGCATTAAAGCTGATGGAATCACTCAGGATGCTCTTGAGAGGCTTTTCCCTCCCAGCCATGAGCGCCCCTTTTCTGTCCTTTACAGCTTCGCCAAATTTTTAGCAAAACACTTTAAAAATATTTGACAGATTTTTTTTCCCCCAAAGAATTCTGACTGAAAATGCTTTATATATTTCTGGAAAAACACCTTTAGCCAGTGACATCCATCCCAGCCCCTGGTCAGGGCATGGCACTTGGTCCCTTCAGAGGAGATGGAGACACAGCACAGCCCTGGGAGCTGCAGCATTCTGCTCCTGCCAGCCTTGGGGTGGGACTGCCCTGCAGCAGCCCAGAGCCTCCCTGGAAAGCATCACCCACCCTGCAGAGCCCAGCGCTGCCAGCACCAGGCTGGGGTTGTTCCTGGGCACTCCCCACATCCCCTGCTGCAGCCTGGGCCCTGCTGGAGAGGGTCCCGAGGGGATGGGCAGGGCTGGACCCACCTGGCTCAGGTCCCTGTAAAGGGGTCCCTGGTATTGCTGCCCAGAAATTAATTACTCCTAATTACTCTTGCTTTAATTGCAGGGTGTGCACAACATCTCTGAGGGGTGACTTTGCCTGTATCAGGGACCTGAAAGGTTTGGGTTGGAAGCTGCTTCTGAGCCCACTGGACATTTCCTATCAGAATTAGAAGCTTGGACACCAAGTCTCAGAACCGTGGAATCCCAGACTGGTTTGGGATGGAAGGGACATCAAAGACCATCCAGTTCCAAACCCTGTGCCATGGCAGGGACACCTTCCAGAACCACAGGTTTTCACACTCACACCTTCCTGACTTTCAAACTGTGTCCTTTTGGGAATTTAATGGTTTTTGTCAAACTCAAGGAAGGTCACTTTCACCAGAGAAAAGAAAATCATCCTGGGAACTTCATAGCTTTTGTTGTTTGCTGTAATAGAGAGCTTGAGAAAACTCCAGTCCATCTGACTCAGGCACTGGATGCATTCCCTCTGGAGCAGCCCAGCCCAGTTAGCCCCAAAGCACTGAACCCAGGCTGCTGTTCCCTAATTCTCCAGGAGCAGTGATCCAGAGGAATCCCCACCCAGGAAGGTGCTGTGGTACCCAGTCCTATCACAGCTGGCACTCTGCTTAATTAGTCCTGACAAATCTTGATAATGAATCATTGAGAATATGAGCTAAGCATGAAATAAAGCAAATAGCAAGGATCTTATGTAATTCTTCCTACTTCAATGGCTGCAGGAATTGAGTCATGAGATTGTTTTGGAACATTTTATGACAGAAGTCAGGAGAGTTCTTTGTAAATGAAGTTTGAACTTTTTTTTCTTTAAGGACTCTTCATGGCTGTGCCCATTTTGTACAAGTGCAGATCTTTTCCTCATCTCTTTTATTTACTCCCCTGATGTCCTTTCTCATTCATTTTGCAGCAAGCCTGGTCTGTGCAAGGTTTTACCCTGCGCACAACAACAGCAAACTCAGGCAAAATACATCGACAGCCTGGTGTTCCCAGGCAGTGCTGACAGCTCCTTCCTGCTGCTGTGGGCTGGGGTAGAGACTTTCAGCTTTATTCACCTGCTTTGATAGACTGAATATCAGACAATCATGACTTTTCCCCATCTTCTGGTTCGTAACCACGACTTGCTTCCATGCCCTATCACACTCCAGGAAATGATTTTCCCCTGGCTTCACCTCTCTCTGTACTCACCTTGTGGTGCCTCTAGAGGGGTTCATCTCTGGGGCAGCCAGCTCTGGGTGATGCTCTGCACAGCTCAGCCCAGCCCAGCCCAGCCCAGCCCAGCCCAGCTCAGCTCAACTCAGCTCAGCTCAGCACAGCCCAGCCCAGCTCAGGTCAGCCCAGCCTGGCCCGGCCCGGCCCAGCTCGGCCCAGCTCAGCTCAACTCAGCTCAGCCCAGCCAGTCTGCTGGGGCACAGGGACAGCTGGGGCCTGGATGGGTCCTTTGCCATCCAACCACACCGTGTGGGGCCATGGAAAAGCCTCTCCCAGGCACTTCCAGGGCTAGGAAGGTGGTCCAGGACCACAGGGTTGAGCTCAGGGTCTACCCAGCAATTTTTTGATTCTTCCTCTTCAAAACTCACAGTGTTTTCCACAGAAAAAAAACCCCAATTCACAAGGACTGGGAACATCTCCATCACCTGTGAGCTGCTGTAATAATATTGTTTTGTTTGAGGTGCCTCGTTATTGTAATGATCGAAATCAGACTTTTCAAACCTTGTTTAGGGCTTTGGGAAATGCAGGTGTTGAATTTCCACTCTCAGGAAATCCTGGGCTAATAAGAGCTTTCTAGACTGGTTGCTTGAGCTAAAGGAGTAGAGAAAGGAGCTCAAAATAACCTGGAGTTACTGCAGGACAAAATCAAGACTGTCATTATTTAACCCTCTTTGTCGGGAGCAGCAGGGCACTGATGGAGCCTTTAATGAGTTCCAAAGGACTGGGCTTCAGAGGAGGCACTCCCAGGGCAGGGATTGGGCCTGAAAGTAGGTGAACTACTTTTAGTGCAGCCCTGGTGGGGTGGGCTGGCAGTCTCAAAGCTGATCCACTTCCACTGAGGTCGGGAAAACTCATTAATTTGAAAGATGGGAGCGAGAATTCCGAATTGGCAGAGCAGGGGGAGCCAGCCTGGAGACCTGGAGAGCACGAGGGCAGCCTGGCAGCCTCCTCCACGGATCCTGAGCACAGCACAGCGGCTTAAACCCCTCACCCAGGAGATCAGGGGCCCCCAGGGGTTACAGACAGGCCCTGTCTGGGTGTCAGCACTGTTACACCCAGAGAAAATGGATTTTATCCTCAGGGAGTCCGAGGCGAGGGTGTTCCAGTGGCTCAGGATTTGCCAGGGTACAAATTGCAGTGCCTGAGGGTTAAAGAGGGGAACTGCCTCAATCCCCTCCCAAAAATTCCATCCAAACCTCAGCCATGCTCATGGCTCCTTTGGGAGACAATTACTGAGTTAGGAAAAGGCTTTTATGAACCTCAGTGTGGACAGGGGTGGCTGTGTCTGCACAGAGCTCTCAGTCTCCAGCTCTTGGCACTTGGCTTCTGGTGGCTCCTTCAAGGGAACCAAAACACTTGGTCTGACCCAAACCAAACATGCTGCAATGAATATTTCAAATATTCTCCTTATTTTTTCCAATTAAATGGAAACAAATACTATAATTTCTTGCTATTATTAGGGCATTTTGTTGAAAAACCTGGGTCAGAAGGTTGCTGTTTTCCCTGCAAGCTGTGATGCAGCCCCTGGCCCTGCTGGAGCCGTCCCCAGGGGCTGTGGCAGAGTCACCAAGCAGGGTCCTGGCTCAGGAGGCAGCATCCAGCTGGACACGGCCCTGGGGTGTGCCCTGGGCTGGCTCTGCTCCGTGCTGGGTGCCAGGTGGATGCTGCCAGACCCATCTCCCACCTCACTGATCCAAAATAACCCCATTCTCCTCTCTTCACAATGGCCCCCAGTGAGGAGCAGGGTGGGAAAGGGGGATTTGTGCAGGACACTCTGCCCCAGCCCTGGGGCTGCTGCAGGCTCCAGCCTGGTCCAGCTCTGCCCCCCTGCAGCCACACAGCTGAGGAGGGGCAGCAGAAGGGGCCTCCTGCAGCCACTGCTCGTTTAAAACCACAGTTCAGTCCTGAGGCAATCGTGTCAGACAGGTAATTCCAGCCTGCCCCTGCCCCAGCCTTCCCCAGGGGTGGAAGGAGCTGCTTTGTGCACAGCACCTTCAGCAGGGATTGTTTTATTGTGATATGCAGAGCTGAACCCCAAATCTGATACAGATATTGGATCAAACCTTGTACTCCGTGGCAATCTAATTTTATCCTGACATGTTGATTGCTTGCTCTTCATCTGTGGCTGCTGTCCCAAAGGGGGCTCAGTGAGAGGAGCTGCATTCTTTTTTTTTTCCTCTCCTGCAAGAAGATGACATGAAATAAATTCAGAAGAACACACACAAGAACAATGTGGGGTTTGTTATTCACAAGACAGCTCTGAGGAGGGAAAAAATTGGAGCTGAGATTTGTGAAAGATGGCACAAAATATGATGGAATTTCTGACTAATAAATCACACAGAACCCTTCCAAACCAAGGCAACTGGTCCATGTAGGGGCTTTGGAAAATCACTCTGTATTGGTCTCCCTGCTTTCCATCAGGTGGGAAACTTGGGATTTCTTGGAAAAGCCAGGCCTTTGACACATGCCACCTATGGACAGAGGCTAATGGGGAATTTACAGCTCACAGGCCAACCAAATCCAACCCCAAAATGCAGGTGCAGTGTTTCCTGAGGGACCTGGACTTTTGAAGTGAGGAATGTCCCTCAGAGACACATGAAACACCTTTAGGAAGGGATGCTGAGCTTTGCCACAGTGAATAATTAATTACCTATCGTTTAAACAAGGGCTTGCAAAAATTAAAAGGATTTTCACATATTTGCATGGATATCAAATTCCAAATACAAAGCTGAGCAGTGCCAGCAAGGGGCACAGCACCAGACTTGAGCAGCAAGAGCAATGAGAGCCCTTGGCAGACAGGAGGAGAAGTGAGACCCATGTCAGCCAGAGAGCCACAATCAGGAGAGCCCTGGTGAAAGGGAAGCTCCCACCCAAACTTTGGGGTATTTCAGCACAAAAGGCCCATAATGGAACCATTTTCCCCATTAAATTCTGTTAAAGCAGCCAGTGCAGGGCTCCTGCTCTCCCCAGGCAGGGGAGGATCCCTGGCCCTTCTCGCTGTGCCTTCCCTGGGGTCACAGGTTCAGTTCAGCAAACATTGCTCCTGCTAATGAAGGATGAAAACCTGATGTGGGTATTTGCAGAACCAAAGCACTGCCCTTAATTTTCTTGCAAATATTTAAAAGTCAAACACAAACTCAGGAGCCCGTCAGGAAAACCTCATTTGCACCACTGACTATCCAGAATTTCTCACTGAACCTCTCTCACTTCTAATAACCCAAAACTTCGAAGTGTTTCTTAATTTTAGCAGCTTTTTTTTTTCTCTTGACCCAGATACAAACAAGCTTTTACTACTGGGAAATGCAACGTTCGTGCAGCAGTGCTAAACCCATCATTTATTTTTGTACTAAACTTGGAGAGTTTCTCTCCTTCCTCTTTAATCACCCACCTTGATGGTGCTCTGCATTATCTCTAAGTTTAGAAGATGTTTTATATTCCCACTCTGGTTCCTCCATTAGCTCAGGGCCCAACTCTGCCTAAATCAAACTGGATGTTTAAGACACACACGGATGGTGGCTCAGGGTTGGCTTGAGTAGACAAGAATAAAATTGCTTTTTATAAGGTTTTTATTGAAAGCAATTCAGCTTGGAGAACCAGAAGATGAATTGAAAGAGTGATGCTGGACTGTGTGTTAATTGCAGAGAGTTAATTTAATTAGAGGGATGGCTGATGGGTGCAGGGCAGTGCTGGCTGGAGACTCTGTGGGCTCCAGCTCTGCCACAGCAGTGGAGAAAAATCCACATCCTCCACACATCCCTCACCTTTCCTGGTGGTTTTCATTAGCAATTTCCCTTTTCATGCTCTTTGAGGGGCAAGAAAAGAAAGAACTGGAATTTTGGAGAGGAGAGGAACAAGTACAGGACAGGCAGCCCCAGGAGAGCACTTGGAGAGGAAAAGCCTCTCTGTTGGTCTGTTCACACTCGGTCCCTCGGGCAGCCCCACACCTCCAGAGGCAGCTCCCAGCACTTCCAGGGGCACAGCCTGCCCTGCCCTGCCTTTGGGGAACCACAGGAGTGTGCAGGAGCTTTTAGTGTCTGCAACCAAGCCATGAATTCTAGACAGGAATCCAAATTCAACCCCGTAAATCACCAGCTGCCCATCAAAGCAGCGCTCCAGAGTGGGCAGGGTGGAGATGTGCTGAGCTAACAGCTGAAATCAAATCTCCTGAAACCAATCCTCCTGAAACACAGCAAGTTTCCTTTATCCTCACTGCCAGGAAGGAGAGTTTTTCTTTCCAAAATGGGAATTTTTACCTTCACTTTATGTCCCGTTCTGTTTTTTATGAAGCAAAAGTTATGAAGGCATTTCAAACATGAATTACTTGAAATCTCTGCTTAATTCCCAGGCTGGAATTCTCTAGATTGGAGTGGTTTGGAGTTCATTTTCCATCTCTATACCAATAAAATTGTGGCATCATTCATATCTAAGGGACACTAAAGTTTGGACTCGATGATCTCAGAGGTGTTTTTGAGCTGTGATCCTTCTGTGATTCTGTGAACACAGTCTGAAAAACCAGAAGGGAAAAATGACCATCAGTCCATTCCCTGAGGGAAGCAGAGCTGTTCCAGCTCCAGCCTTGTCCTTGCTGGTCAGGGGCTCCACGCTGGGTCTCAAGTCTCTCTTTAGCCTTTTCCTGGTCTTTGCTGCATGTTGGGAGTGCTCCAGAGCCCAGATGCAGTGGGAGTGTGCGACTGGAGTCTGGAGAAGATGGAAAGGGGCTGGATTCCTTGGATTTACAAAGACAGGAGCAATGTGCAGCCTCTCCTGCAGAGGAGAGGCCTCCAGAGAAGGTGGCTGTGCTGGAGAATTGGGGCTGTGAAGAAGCAAAGATCACCCAGCAAAGCCTGGCCAGCCAAGAGCCAAACCAGGCAAGCTGAACAGCTGCATTATTTAAAATGATTTCACTGACAATCAGAGTGTAATCTAAGGCTGCAATACAAGCAAAACCCCACTTGAGCCAAATTGCTGTGACAAAATCATTTGCTGATTAATGCCCAAAGCACACTTTAAAGGACAGAGCCAAAGACTTCAGGACAATGCTCTTATTTCTACTGTGCCACACTGTATTGTTCATTTACCAGTGCAGTTCTTGTTAAAGTACTGTAATTTCATCTTTGGTTCACCCTGTGAGCAGTCTTTGCCTTGTTCCAAAATACTCAGAAAAGCTTCCACCGAAATCTTGCAACCAACAATAAAAACAATCGCCCTGAAACCACCCTCAATTTGGGGCATTTCCATCAATCCAGCTCCTGCTGATGCTCCCGTTGGAGCTCTGCTGTTAAAGGATTTCTCACTTTCATCCTGGCTCTGGAACTGCACAAAATTCTCACATTTGGGCACCGCTGGAAGCCAAACCAGGAAAGCTGCAAAGCTCCGGGGTCTCGGAGCGAGGGGGGAGGATTTTGCCCTAAATGTCCCCATTTCCATCACATCCCTCATGCTAATTGAGTTTTAAACCTCGGCTCGAGCTCCCTGCTGGCAGCTCCTGCCCACCACACCACACGTTTTGGGGCCATTCGGTGTCCCCTGGGCTCTGGGTTCAGCTCCAGGTTTTCCACACTTTTCCTGTGCAGGACTCCAGGGAGCGATCTCATTCCCTGCTGCTGCACTTCCCCTCCCTCTCAGCAATAACAAACCCACTAATTCACAGCGCTCCAAGACACGAGAACCATAGCAATAAAACTTGCAAACAGAGGGCAGAGAGAGAAGCATGTAAATATGATTCAAACCCAAGCTGAAGTTACTAAAATCCAATTGAATTCAAATTTCTTTTCCTCCTTCCCCTGGCTGATGTTTCCCCAAAGCTACTCCCTTGAATTACACGTGCACAGTCACCCTCCATTTCCATCAGCTGCATTCCCACGTTGGAAAAACCCCACCATCTTGTGCTGCTTATGGAGAAAATAATTTAAGGGATGAAGGTTTTGTGCACTTGAGTTGTGAGTGCATGGAATGACTGAAGGGCCAGGGACAGCCCTGCTGTGCAGGAAGGAGACCAAGCAAATGTCTGAGCCCCATTTCGAAAGGATCAGAGCAGTTCTAGAAGCACAATAAAGACTTTGAGCAGTGGTAGCCCCAAAAACAAGGGTATAAACTGAGTTTGAGCAAATGTGGGAAGTGTCTTACCATGACCAGCCCAAACCTTCCTGCTGGAGCCCCCCAGGCAGGGGCAGGTGACCAAAGGGGGGACATCTGACGTGGCCATGCTGGGCTGACACCCACACTGCTGGATTTGGTGAGACATTGGTGGTTTCCAGGAGTTCAGCCCTAGGGAACAAGGAGGAAATTGGTTACTCTTGGTTGGCAGCACCACTGTCTGCTTCTAATTGCCCAGGAAAGGTGGATTTAGGGAAAACACAGCTGCTCAGTTTGTGGGTTTTGGGTGGGATTGCAGAATTGACTGATAAAGGTGGAGTTGAAACAACTGCAAAATCAGCTCAGATAACCAGAAACTGCTGAGATCCTCACAGCTCATCCCCTGTGAGGGTGGAGAGGCTCTGGATGGGCTTCCCAGAGCAGCTGTGGCTGCCCCTGGAACCCTGGCAGTGCCCAAGGCTGGACACTGGGGCTGGAGCAGCCTGGGACAGGGGAGTGTCCCTGCCGAGGCAGCCTCTAAGGTCCCTCCCAGCCCAGCCCATGCTGTGATTCCTCCTCCAGAGCACACACAGGAAATCGTGTTTTGGAGCCCCCCATCCTCTCAGGGTCATCAGCAGGGTCCCCTCTGGGGCAGGGCTTTGGTGGCTGCAGACACAGAGGGGTCACCCGGTGGTGGCTCCAGGCCCAGGAGTGACCACAGGATCAGCCCTGAGCTGAAATGTGAAACCTCCCCTGTGCTACATCAGCCTCTGTGGAGGCCTCTTGCAAAACCAGCCCTAATATTCAAAATTTAGCAACACCATCTGTTAGAGATTTTGTTAAATAAAAACAACTCATTACCGAACTTAGATCTTGGAGAAGGATCACTTTCTTTCACATACAACTGATTTTCTTCAGCTGGAAAAACACAAATAGTTGTTTCCCAGTATTTCTGAACCCTTTCCAAAGGTTTCTGACAGCAGCCACGTTCCTAACCTGTAGCCAAAGAAATAACTGTACTATTAATCTGGAACTGGCAGTAACTCCTGACATTTGAATTATGTTGCTGAAAGGTGTCTTTTTACCAGCTGGTAAATAACGAGCCCCTAATTACAGATATAAATCTGGGGAGGTATGAATGCACAGTTGAAAGTGATGAAAATGTTTAATAAAATATGGCCCAGAAATGGAGAACAAGATTAGATTCAGCATCTTGACCACGGGGGGTTTTTGGGATGTGCTGACAGAACCACAGCCCCCGAGGATGGAAACACAGCCCTGTCCCAGTGATAAATGCAAGGGGGAAATGCTGCTGATTGCAACTGTCCCAAGGAATCTGAGCAGCCAGATTTTAACTATCCAGGTCCTTATGGCTGCTGCAGGGAGGAGAATTTATGATGTGCTCTGCTGATAATCAGCAGACCTTTATTAATTTTGTTTCTCCAGTGAAGTTTGATGAAGATATGGTTTCCTTTGGGGGCCTGGATTTGTCACCTCTGTGATTCAGACTTATATCATAGATGTCTAATGACAGAAATTGGAAAGAGCTCAAAACTGTAGTTTATTTTTTAAATAATTTTTTTAAATCACTTCTTAAAATTCTATCTCAAGTCAACTATTTTACAAGAGCCATGGCAGCTTGATCTGAAATGACTTTATCTCAGTGCTTTGCTTTCAGTTTTTTGGAGTATTACATTTATTTATCATAATTTTTTGTTATTTTTCACCAGTGGATAAAGACAAATTCTTTTACTTAAGGTTGATTTTTCTAATTGTAGCCTCCCCAAAAGTCCCCAGCACAGCTTCTCCAGTGACTCCCACAACTCACTGACCCCAGCACAAGAGACATCCGAGTGCCTGCATGGAAAAGCTCTCTGAGCGTGGCCCTGGTGAATATCATGGAATGTCCTGGGATGGAAGGGACCCACCAGGGTCCTCCAGTGCAGCCCCTGGCCCTGCACAGACCCCCAACAATCCCACCCTGGGAACCCCTGGTGTCCAAAGGCTCCTGGAGCACCCTCAGGGCTGTGCCCATTCCCTGGGCAGTGCCAGCACCCTCTGGGGAAGAGCCTTTCCAATGATACAATAAAATAATAAATACAGGTACATTTAAGTGTATTGCCAACACCAGCAGAGCCTGGGGAAAGGTGAACAGCCTTTCTGAGCCTTCAGGTACAGCACAGCCCAGGCCAGGCTGCATTTCATAACTCATGGCTGTAATTATCAGCCACAACTGCGATTTCAGCCCAGATCCCTCTCCCACTTCTGCAGCTTCCTCTCAGCTGAGCCTGGGAGGAAAACTGCCAGGCTCAGCCTCCCTGCCCTGCTTCAGGGAACGAGCAGGAACTTCATTCCCAAGCTGCCAGTGCAGTTCCTTTCTCCAGCACTACATTCATTAACTCTGCAGCACAACACCCAAATTACTCCTTTTTAGCTCCGGCAAAGATTTTCATGTCACGCTCGGGGTGGTTCCATCTCATTACTGAGCTTCTTTACTGTTCCATTACCGATGCACAGGCACTGCCCATACAAGGATTAATTAATAAGTCACGTTCCTAAATCCATGTGTTCCCCTGAAAGGAAGGGATCTCTGACATGACATCTGCCTGTGTTCAAATTACAAATTACAGAACTGAGACTCTGCTTCTGCTCATCCCCTCCCACCCCTGCCAGGGCAGGGACACCTTTCACCATCCCAGTCTGCTCCAAGCCCTGTCCAGCCTGGCCTGGGACATTCCAGGGATCCAGGGGCAGCCAAAGCTGCTCTGGGCACTCTGTGCCAGGCCCTGCCCACCCTCAAATCACTTTAAGGAATCTCCTTAATTCAGACCTTGCTGAGGCCATCTCTGAGGTGGGGATGAAGAACACACCAGGGGACCATGGTGTATTTTACGGTGGCCAACACCAACCTCCCTTAGAGCTCTGCTCACAAACACCTCCCACCACCACAACTGAAAACCAAACAAGGACCAAACCCCAGCCCAGGCCCTGCCATTCCAGCACCAGTTCCCTGGGCTGGGCACTGCTGAAGGATAAACCAATAAAATGGGGTTTAGGAGGGCACTTGTGCCGGAGAGGAAGAACTGGGCTGCACAAGCTGGAGCTGGTGTGCAAGGCTGAATTAATAGCTTAATGCAATTCAGTTCTTACTGGTTGCCTGGAAACTAACTTTGAAAAAAAAAAAAAAAGAAAAGGAAAAGCACAAACCATAATGGGTGTAGAGGGCTTAATAGGGAATTATTGATGCCACCAGACTGTCTGACAGTCTGATGGATTTCTAACCAAATCACTCCGAATGCTCCTTTATTACTGTGTGTTCTGCTGAACAGCAGGTCTGAGGCCAAAGGAGAAGAAGTGTTGCTGGTGCTGGTGTTGATGCCGGGAGCAGAGCCCGGTGTTTGCCAGGCTGAGCCCGGTGCTCTCCAGGCTGAGCCCGGTGTTTGCCAGGCTGAGCCCGGTGCTCTCTGGCTGAGCCCGGTGCTCTCCAGGCAGAGCCCAGTGCTCTCTGGCTGAGCCCGGTGCTCTCCAGGCTGAGCCCGGTGTTTGCCAGGCTGAGCCCGGTGCTCTCTGGCTGAGCCCGGTGCTCTCCAGGCAGAGCCCAGTGCTCTCTGGCTGAGCCCGGTGCTCTCCAGGCTGAGCCCGGTGTTTGCCAGGCTGAGCCCGGTGCTCTCTGGCTGAGCCCGGTGCTCTCCAGGCAGAGCCCAGTGCTCTCTGGCTGAGCCCGGTGCTCTCCAGGCTGAGCCCGGTGTTTGCCAGGCTGAGCCCGGTGCTCTCTGGCTGAGCCCGGTGCTCTCCAGGCAGAGCCCAGTGCTCTCTGGCTGAGCCCGGTGCTCTCCAGGCTGAGCCCGGTGTTTGCCAGGCTGAGCCCGGTGCTCTCTGGCTGAGCCCGGTGCTCTCCAGGCAGAGCCCAGTGCTCTCTGGCTGAGCCCGGTGCTCTCCAGGCTGAGCCCGGTGTTTGCCAGGCTGAGCCCGGTGCTCTCTGGCTGAGCCCGGTGCTCTCCAGGCAGAGCCCAGTGCTCTCTGGCTGAGCCCGGTGCTCTCCAGGCTGAGCCCGGTGTTTGCCAGGCTGAGCCCGGTGCTCTCCAGGCTGAGCCCGGTGTCCCCAGGCTGAGCCCGGCGCTCTCTGGCTGAGCCCGGCGCTCTCTGGCTGAGCCCGG
>VZRX01003019.1:0-37744 GCA_013398075.1 Notiomystis cincta
GAGCCCCTGGCAGGGCCTGAAGGCGGCTTATAAACAGATGGAGAGTGAGGTTTACCCAGGCACGTAGTGATAGCACAGGACAGGACAGGACAATTTATTCTAAAAGAAGGGAGGAAGAAATTCCTGTGAGTGCTGGCACAGGCTGCCCAGAGCAGCTGTGGCTGCCCCAGCCCTGGAAGTGCCACGTTGTCCCACCTGGGGCAGTGGAGGGTGTCTCTGCCCATGGCAGGGGTGGGAGGAGATGGGCTTTTAGACTCTTTCAACCCCAAATCATTCCATGATTCCATTATTACAATACACCCCAAAGGCCAAATGTCTGCACACAGAGTTCAGAGGCTGCTCCTGGCTGGAGCTGAAACCACAGGGCAGTGAATGCAGAGTAAATCAGTATTTCAGTCTAATGTTCTGCTGACAATTCTCAAGGCCTCCTGTTTATGTTGAGTTGTGCTTCACGTTCAGTGGCTCTGGCAGCCCCACTCCTGGCTAAGAGAGAGGCTTTCAGCACAAATACAGGTATCTCAAGAAACTTAATCACAGATTCCCCTCCAAGACGTTTCAGTATAAACAGCCCAGGAGCAGAAAACCACTCCAATACACAAGCAATAACTTGCTCCCTGATGGCTCATTAAAAATGAAGCAGTGCTTAGTTTTATTTCTGCAATAACACATTTTAGCAGCCCTCTTATAAAATATACATACAGGTCAAAGCCAGGCAAAACCGGGATGGGAGGAGCAGCTGGGGAGGCCAAGCAGGGCTCCACCAGCAAACAAAAACTCATTTTTGCCCATTAAAGTTTAGTGTGGCCTCTGGGTGCTGGCCAAACACGGGGATTGAGTGACACAGGGACCAGGTTTGTGCCAGCTGATTCCACACTCAGGCTCCCCAGGAGTGGGTGCCTGCACTGCTCAGAGCCTGCTCTGAATATTAAACTCTTCATTTCCTTGTGCTTCTCCTTCTGCTGCTTGTAAATACTCAGCAGGAGTGTTCTACAAATACCGGGGAACATCTCTGCAGTCCCCGTGCACGCCGAGGCCACGGCCCCTGCTTTGCACAAAGAATTGTGATGCCAGGGATGAAGGAAAACACAAATACCTGCAGATCTGAGGAGCTGACTTTGCAAAAGCTGCTTTTGTGCTTGGCAGAGTACAAAGCCCTTCCCTGCTGCCCCTTGAGCAGTGCTCACCAGCAGAGGGATGTCCCCTCTCCCAACACAGCCCCCATTCTCATGCCGTGCTGGTTTAATGCTGAAATCATAAATGCTCAGTGTTCTTTTCTTCCCTTGCAGATCCATGGAATCCCTGAGGCTGGAAAAGACCTCCAGGATCATCAAATCCAGCCGTGATTGAAATCCTGTAGGGGTTTCTCTCTCGGGGGCAGAGCCCTGGAACCCAATGTGCAGATGAGGCAGGCTCAGGAACGGGAGGGGCTTTAACAGCTGGGCCGGGGGGCTCTGACACCTCAAACCGTGTTTGTCACCAGCCCAGCAGGGAGTGGAGGGACAATCCCAACACTGTGCGCAGGGAGAGCCACCCATCCCCTCCAGGGCAGCGCATCAGGGCTCGTGTGAGCAGAGAGGAAGCATTTCACACCTTCCACGGGTCTTATTTGGCAAGACAAAAGCATTTCACGCCCCTCTGTGCCCCCTCATACTCTGTTTTGCCTCCAAGGGAGACAGGGGCTGGCCAGCTGCCACACCCCGCGGGATTTCATCTCTCCTGGGCCCAATTCTGCCCAGCTGAAAAAGGTGTATTTCATTTGGGCAGCTCGGGCTGTCTGGCTGACGGCAGGGACAGCGCTGAAAACAAACATTCTCTTTTTTTCTTTCCCTTTTTGATAAAAGAAAACATTACCTCTCCGAGATTTACACAGTAGATCAAGCATAAAGCTGAATTATCTCCCTCCTCTCTTTCTCCAGGGAGCAGATAATAGGTGGATGTTCCCATCCCTCTGCTTTGTTCCTTGTCGCCCAGCCTGGCAGCCTTTGCTGCTATTAAACCACACTCACCCCCCTGACATTTAAAGAGCTGTTGTTTGATTGCTGTCACTGTACGCGGGTCCTTCAGCCCGATCCCCCCTCCTCTTCGCAGCAGTGATGGATTTTCTCGCTCGTTCCCCAGGGCTTTGCTCTGCTCACGCTGTGCTCCTGCAGAGCGCTGCCCCCGGCAGGGGTGGGGTTTGCTCCCAGCTCCGGGCAAACCGGAGTCCCCAGTCCCTGCTGCAGGGAAGGCTGAAGAGGTTTGTGTATCTAATAAATTGCTGTTCAAACACGCTTGTTTGGCTTGCTCGTAGAGGAGCATCCCTGACCAAATCCAGCTGTGCTGGGCAAAGATGTTTTGTGCCTCAGGCACTTGTCACTGTCCCCGGCTGGAGGTTCCTGTCCCCTCCGCCTGCCAGCTGGGCAGTTTGTGTGCACCAGCCAGTGGGGCCAGCTGGGCTGGTGTCCTCCACTCCTAAAGGGACAAATCTGAGAGCTGGTGACCTGCTGGGGAGCGCTGCAGTGCCCAGGACTGTGCTGATTGCAGCACAGCCCCTCTGCTGCCTCCCACATATTTATTTTTGAAGAATAACTCATCGTGGCAAAATTTCTTCCAGCCCCAGCTGTGTGTGGCTGTGCTCCCCCCACATGAGCTGTGCCAGGAGTGATTTGTCCTCTCACAGCCAGCAGCAGGCACCGTGTCCTGGAGCTGGACAAACGTCTCAGGACAGGCCAAGGAGCCCTCCCCGAGCTCCTCTCTGCTGCAGGCACAGGAATTAAGAGAGCACAGCAGCATCCCCAGGCCTCCCCACGGAGCTGGAACACACCCAGAGCAGGCTGGGGAGTGCCCCCAAACCAGCACACCTGCAAGGGCAGCACTGTCTGTGCCACAGGGTGCTGATTCCTGGGGTCTCTGAGATCACCTTTCCTGCCTCTCAGCACCTGCAGCCATTCAGCTGCTCCTCCCATCCCCGGTGGGATGGGGACGGCTCTGGGCTGGCAGTGAGGTGGTCTCAGTGTCTGCACTTCGGGGTAAATACCCATTTCCAGCCAGAACCTGAGCAGGGGAAGGCTGGGCAGTGCAGAGGTGGCTCAGCAAAGGACCGTGGCGGTCTCTTCTATTCTCTGCTCAAGCAGCCACACTCTAAAACACTCCAAAGCACTTGGGAGCTTCCTGAACCCTTCAGAGCGAGGCCAAGGCACAGCCAGAGCTCTGGTTGTGGAAATTATCCCAAGGAGATGCCTCTGTGTGGTATCCTGGGGATCAGAGGTGGTTTGCTCTGACACCCTCTTGTCCCATCAAAGCCACATCCCCAAAGGTCCCAGCCAGGCACTGGCACTGCTCACAGAGCCCCCACCCCCCCAGCTGCCTCCTCATCACCCCCAAATCTGCTCAACAGGGCCACAGATGCACGAGAGATGCTTCAACACAGACGTCAAGGATGAGTTGGTGCCCTTTGCAATCTCCTCCTGCTGCATTCCTATAGAGTGTGACCAATTTGCATAATAAACATGAGCTATAAATGTCAAAATCGGCCACATCCATATCTTATTTTCACTCTGATGCTCTGATTGCATCTTTTTGACTCTAACTTGCCTTTGCAAATAGCTGGAGCCTGGCACTCTGTGGTTTCTGCCTTCCTGGATCTGTGGGGCTGGGCTCCCAGAGCCCAAAATCCAACTTCCCTACGGCCACCCCAGAGCTCCTGCCTTCCCTGCAGGAATTCTAGTGGCTGTGCCACTGCTGTCCTGCACAAGGAGGAGAGAAAAGTGTTGAGCCAGGAGACAAGGCTGGATGGCAGCCTGGGGAGGGGGATGCCTCCTCTGCGTGCCAAGAGGGAAACTGAGGCAGAACCGGCTGGGGATCCGGCTCTCCATGGCAGATCCACGCTGCAGATCAGGGTCCCCAGTGCCACCCTTGTGTCACCTTTGCACCACGAGAATGGGAACACAGGGATGGTTTCTACAGGTGCAGGGGGAGGAGGCAGCTTCAAACCCTGCATCTTCCAGACTTGTCCGTGCACTCCGTTCCTCCTCCTGCCGAGCTGAGGGTGAACCCCGCAGAAATCCTGCATAAACCCTAAAGCACCCGCTGCTCCCCACGGGCCCCGCTGCCCGCACCCCACGGCTCCCGCGGGATCGCTCCTCAGTGTTTCCAGACCCCTTCAGCACCGCCCTTCGTTCCGCTCTTCAAATGCAAATGAGGATTTGCAGGAAACCGTTCGATTCACGGGTTCATCCTTTATTTTGGCAGATAGCATCAGTTAAACGCCTGCTTATTTCTGCTTTCTGAGAACAATATAAACCACTTAAGTACACATGCAAGATAGACTGAGCCCTAAGTGCTTATGAGCTGTTTGATTTACCGAGGTGTCTTTATCTTCGCCGAGGATCTCGCAAAGTCATTTATTATTTAGCAGTAAATTAAAGTAGAGGGTCTGTGATTTTCAACAACAGAAATTAATATCCCAGCGCTCCTTTGTACCATATATATCTATAATTTACAGCACTAGAACTGGCCAGACAGTGCTGCAAGACCATCCTTTTCCTTTCTCCCTTGTTACCTGCTGATCACTGCTGCGTAGCAGGAATAAAAAATGGGCTGGCAGGAGACACGACCCAACAGAAAAGGGTAGTTTTAAATTAAAAGTCCAGTTTTTGTGGCTCTCAAGAGGCCCCCTTTGCTTCCCACTGCCCTCCTGCACACATCACTTATGGATAATATAGAATAGGCAGCAATCTCACTTTGAGAGAGCTGAGTTTTAACTTCACTTGTTCTGTGCTGGGTGAATAAGAATAATCATAATGGTCATAGTGGTAGTAGTAACATTTGTAATAACTATTATTATTATTACTACTACTACTACACCTGCAAGCCTTGGAAACACATGCTGTGAAGTTCTTTGCCCACCTGTCCACAGTGGAGGGGTGGCCAGGGGTGGCACAGAATTGGAATTCCAGAATAGTCAGGGTTGGAAGGGAGCTCTGGAGATCACCCAGCCCAACCTCACTGCCAAGGCAGGGTCCCCTGGAGCAGAGAACATGGAAAAACACCCAGGTGGGTTTGGAATGTCCCCAGGGAGGGAGACTCCACAACCTCCCTGGGCAGCTGTTCCAGGGCTCTGCTTCCCTCCGTGGAAAGAGGCTCTTCCTCAGCTTGGGGTGGGACTCCCCGTGTTCAGTTCATGGCCACTGCTCCTCATCCCCCCAGGGGCACCACTAAACAGAGTCTGGCTCCATCCCCTGCACCATCCCCTGCAGAGCTGGAGCAGGAGTGGCTGTCCAGAAACACAAGTGACAGCAAGGACAGGGCTCCTCCTGCTGAGGCTCCACTCACTCTGTGGGTGACTTTAGGAACAAGCCTGGGGGTGTCACATTGGAGAACAACACTTCCCTGGAGCTCCAAGCCCTTCCTTTGGGTCTGTGCCAGCTCAGCACCAGCAGCCTGGTGCCAGGTTCAAGAGCAATAACATGGCCAGAAAGTTTTATGGGCTGTGTCGGGCTCTGGCTGACACCAAGCAGCCAATAATTTATAGCAATCTCATGTACTACAAAGGCAAAACTTGTCCCTCTTGGATGGAGCTCTGAGAGCTGGAGGGATAAATCAGCTCCAGCAGGGAGCAGAGAGGAGAAAAGCAGAAAAGAGACCCAAAATGTTCTACTTGGCTTCTTTGGAAGGGGGAGAGAGCAGGGGCCCTGCAAATGCCCTCCTGGTGTGGGTTGTGTGGGCTGGCCTGAGCAGGCACTGGGCTGTGCCAGTTTCTGAGCCCTGCCAGGGCAGCCACCTCCAACATCTCCTTCCAACCCCTTTGGTCCATGCCCACGTGAGCCCCCATCCTCCTGGAGCCCACCTGGGCTGCAGCACAAGGAGGTTTTGTCCCCTGGAGCTGTGGAGGGGCTGGGGGCTGTGCCCCAGGAGCCCTGCAGAGCCATGTGGGTGATTGCTGCCCAGAGGGGAGGCATTGCCAAGCACCATCCTCAGGTCTGGCACAGGCTCTGTGCTTTTGGCCAACAAATCCATCCTCTGGAATCATCCCAGTGTCAGGAAAATTAATCCACGAACGCCAGAGGTTTATGTCCAAAAAGGAGACAGAGGAGTCCCTTTTTCTTTATTCGAATAAAGGGAGAGGCCATGGGGCATTTCCCCTGGGATCTCTCAAATTTTTGGAGGACACAGCCTCCTTTTTATCCCAATTTCCCGGCCGCATGTCCCTCTCTCTTTCCCCATTGTCTGAGGTACTTGAGAGGTACAGACTTCCCAGAATGCCTAATACCTAAAACCCCTTTCTACTGTATATTCCAAATACACACACATCTTCCTGTCTATTCCTGGTGTTAATCAGGGGAATTCCTGTGGAATCTCTTCCCATTGTTTCTCTTATCTCTCAATGCTAATTTCATCAACCAGCAGACCCACAGCCGGTTTGTAAAGACAAGTTTCACATTCCTTTCACCAGGAAACTCAGCTCTACCTTAGCTGCTGCCAGCAGGAACAGCACCCATGGGCACTGTGGATGCTTTCTCCAAGCACCACATGGAGCAGCACAACCCAACCTCCCAGCACCTCCAGAGGTGTTTCTCTGCACCAGTGCCCAGGGTTTCCTCACACCAGGACCAGTGCCACTCTTTCCAGGATGGTTCTGCCACAAGGACAGGGCTCCCTGGCCTGCTGATCCCTCATTGCTCACCACGGTCCCACAGCCTGGATCACTCCCAAATTATTTGTGTGCCCTTCAATTCCTCAGCTAAATTAAGAGAGTCGTTTGTCTTGCAGCCAACCAGATAAAAACATGGAAAGACATCAGGAAACTCAGCCTGTAGTAAGTCACAGTCTCCCTTCTCCTCAGTGTGGAGAAATTTCCAAGGAGAAACCCTGGCAGCGTTATTTGTCTTTGTTTTTGGGAAGAAAAGCAAGCTGATTAAAAGCAAACAAAAAGCAAGAGCCATGGAATCCCAGAGGCTCCCTTGCAGGAGTTCAAAGGGAAAAAAGGAATAAAAAACTGGAAACTTTAGAGCAAGACATTTAAGCTTTGAAGACCATATCAGTTATGGATGAATTAAAACACACAGTAATTAGCACTGAAAGCTACAATACCTGAGGAGATGAGGAAAATTGGTTTCTTCATGCTCATCAGGCCCTTTCAGGGATGCTCCTGCCAGGATGGGTTTACAGGCCGGGCTCTGTTCTCTCACTGGCAGTGTCTGCACGTGGAGGCTGAGCTGCTCCAGCTGGGGGAGGAGGAGTTATCATCGGGAAACACGCTTGGCTTGGGATTGCAGCCCACCCTGGGACCCCTGCCCGGAGCAGGGATGGGACAGCAGCCCCTGTGCTCCCCCAGAACCGTGCTAATCCCTGGGATGATGCAACCTGGAGCTGGAGATAAACTGGAAGGACAAAACTCCTGCAGGAGCCTCGGGAGGCACCTGAAGTTTATCTGCTCCGTGTCTGCCAGCTGGAGATTACAGACTTTTATTTTCTCCTTTCCAGTGGCAAGAGAAAAAAAAAACCAAACAAACAGTAAACAGGAAAAAAAGCCCATCCCGCATGCAAAGCATGATCCTCAAATAAATACCGAGCTATGTTATCCCATTAAAAAAGCATTGAGCTTCGAGTTTGGAGCACCTCGAGCCGCAGGATGCCGGGCTCTGGCTGTGGTGAGCAGGGGGCCGGCGCCTGCCCGCTGCTCCTGGCTCCGGCAGCCTTGGCAAACCATTTCCTCCCGGGGCAGAAACAAATCATTTAGCGGAGCCGCTCGGCTACAGACCCGCCCAGGAGTTAATTCACTTGAAAATCAGCGAATTCGATCAGGAGCCCCCGCAGACCCCCTGAGCGGGGAGGGCTTGCCCGTCTCTCCAGGAGTTCCACCTCTCCCTTCGCAGCTCTCCCCTCGCTCTGCCCCTCCTGCGAGCGGAGCTTTCGAGCTGCCAACTCCTCTCCTGGCTCGCCAGGAAAGGGATGCTGCTCCTTTGTGCTCCGCTGCTCCTCCGAGGGCAGCGAATCGACCCGATCTGCAGCAGCTGAACGGGAAGGAGCGCACGCACGGCGATAAGGATGCTCAGCGGGAAGAAAAGAAACCCAGGGAGATCCCTATCAAATAATGCGCTCCTGTACGAGCGATTCTCAGCAGTGGGGAGGCTGTGCTGGGCTCCGTGGCACTTTGGGAGGGAAATTCAGAATAGGGGAGATTACAAGACGCTTAAAATTCTGTTTGCACTGCAACAAAGTTAATCAAGTTGCAGGTTTTTTGGAGGAGGCGGTGAAATGAGGCAGCAAGGGCCAGTTCCAACCCTTCCACGCGTGCTGAGGGTGGGTTGCCCCAGCTCAGGTTTTACAAACTGGGTTTGCGGGTGTCCTTGGTGGGGTGACAAGTCCAGGGGATGTCTCACCCCCCCCTCCATCCTCCTCCCTGAGGAGCCCCTCCGCCCTCAACATCCCCGGCTCTTCACAGGTCCCTCTCCTGCTACTTCTTCTTTATTTTCCCTCTCCTCCCATTTTACAGCTTTTATCTCAATTCCAGCAGATCAAAGCTGACCCGTCCTGCCAAAATTTTCATTCCTTAGATGGCAAAGACGTGAGAAACCCTCCTGACTGGTGCCCCCAGGAGCACGTTTCAAACCCTCCCTCGCTCAGGAAGGGCGGCCGCGCTCCGGCTGCTGAGGAGCTGCCAAAAGGGCAGCACAGCAGGCGAACTGCAGCCAGCCAGGGTTTCCTGCGGTATTTTAGAAGCTCTGGACCACGCGTTTTCCGTCCTGGGCCGTAAATTTAAAAAGCCTGGAGTATTTAAGCGTCCTGCTGTGTTTCTCGGGTCAACAATCATCCTTTGCACGAGGGAGGCTGAGGCTTCTCTCCCCATCCTTTCCCTGCGCTTAGGAGGAGATCAGGCGGGTGCGGGGGTCAAAGCCAGGCGCGCCCTCCCCTCTCGGTGTCCCCAGGCAGAGCCGAGGAGGTGGCAGGGACGCTGTTCCCGAGGTGCCACACACGGAGGAGCGAGGGGGCGGCTTTCCCGGGACGTGTCCTTCATCCCCCGGGGATGGAGCCCGCAGGAAGGGCTCGTCCATCCTGGAGGCTTCAGCCCTGAGCGCCCTCAGTGCCGCTAGATGTCAGCGCAGACTGGAGCTGGGATGGCTTGGGAAGGGCTGATCCCGGCGGCCGCGCCGGGAAGGAAAGGAGGGAGGAAAGGTCCTTGGATATCCCGCTCTATCCCTTCCCGCAGCGCTCGGCGACACCTCGTGTGACCCGCCACCCCCAGGCGTGTCGGGAGGGCTCTCCGCATGTCCGGAGGAGGGGTCAGCAGTCCCAGCCCCCCGGCGCTGAGTAGAGCATCCTTCATCCGAGCGGGCAGCGCTCCCGCTTCGGCACCGCGGCGCCGTTTCCCTCAAGGGTGTGCGGCACGCACCTCGTGGGTGTGCAAGGGGACCGCGCTGGGCACGGAGCGACCTCTGGGGTCAGCTGTGCCCCGAGCCCGAGCTCGGCACCCTCCCCAAAATCCTGGCACCAGCGAGAAGGCATTGGCCGTTTAACCTCCCCCTAAACCCACCCAACTTCCCAGACCAACTCTTTAACATCCTCCTAAACCCACCCAACTTCCCACACCAACTCTTTAACCTCCTCCTAAAATCACCCAACTTCCCACACCAACTCTTTAACATCCTCCTAAAATCACCCAATCACCCAACTTCCCACACCAACTCTTTAACACCCTCCCAAAATCACCCAACTTCCCACATCAACTCTTTAACCTCCCCCTAAACCCACCCAACTTCCCACACCAACTCTTTAACATCCTCCTAAACCCACCCAACTTCCCACACCAACTCTTTAACATCCTCCTAAAATCACCCAATCACCCAACTTCCCACGCCATCTCTTCCACACCAACTCTTTAACATCCTCCTAAAATCACCCAATCACCCAACTTCCCACACCAACTCTTTAACACCCTCCCAAAATCACCCAACTTCCCACATCAACTCTTTAACCTCCCCCTAAACCCACCCAACTTCCCACACCAACTCTTTAACATCCTCCTAAACCCACCCAACTTCCCACACCACCTCTTTAACATCCTCCTAAAATCACCCAATCACCCAACTTCCCACGCCATCTCTTTAACACCCTCCCAAAATCACCCAACTTCCCACATCAACTCTTTAACATCCTCCTAAAATCACCCAATCACCCAACTTCCCACGCCAACTCTTTAACACCCTCCCAAAATCACCCAATCACCCACCCCTCCCACACCAACTCTTTAACCCCTCCCCAGACCCTTTGCTTTCCATCGCAGCAGCCTTTGCCCCACACACGAAGGGTTATTTTCGCTTTCTCCCGGGGATGAGCCACACCTCGGCACGGAGCTGGGCTGAGATGCTCCAGGGCCCAGGGCAGCCCCCATCCCGACCCCTCCCAGCCGAACCTGCATCCTCCCTCCCGGCGGGTCTGGACCAGGAGCTTTGCAGCGCCCACCTGGGACCAGCTCCCCTCTGCAGCAGCCTGGGCTCACTCTCAGCACTGACACGAAACAAATAAATGGCAAATGCCTCATTTTCATGGGAAATGAGGGATAGGGATGTTACCAAGCAGAGCAATTTGATTTTGTGCTTACAGAATTATGACACCTCCCGATGAGATGCAGTTTCCCACCAGCAGTGGACGAATATTTAGGCAGAGTTTGAAGTAATTCCCCAGCTTCCCCAGCAAAACACTTCAAGAGCACCTTTTCCCTGCAAGTATCTCCTGCAATTTCCATTTTCTAGTTAAAAAAAAAAGTGCTTTGCATGAAATTCTCAACTGTTTCTTGTTGTGGGCTGGGTGTCCACAGGTATTAAATGGTGCAGGAGGGTAAAACTCCCATTCTCCTGCCAGTCTGGGGCTCCCTTTGTCTTCCCTGTTTCCAGACCTGGCACCCATTCCTCAAATACAGAAAGTTCAATTTCCAGTTCCATTTCTGTTCTTCCAAATATGTTCCAAGACTCAGAGGGCAATGGAAGAGCAGCCTCTGTTTTGCAAGGCCCACACCCCAAAATCCTCCTGAAAGCCCACACTGACTAAAAGATTTCAGTTCCTTTGAGGTTTTTTTTTGGTTTTTTTTTTTTTTTCATTTTGGTTCAGTTTGATTTTTATTTTTCAGTCTGATTTTTATTTTTTTTATGCTTTATGGCTGAAGAGGTTCTTACAGACAAAGGTTGGCTCACACCCCCTGGGGGTGGATGGAGAGAGGTTGCTGGACTGCAATAACCTGCTGCCAGCTGAGGGCAGAGTGAGGTGGGGCGTTCTGCTGTGTTCCCCAGGATTTTCGGCAGTGTGTGCATGGACTGGGGTTTTGGTGGCTCTGTACTCCGGGCTGCCAGGGAAAAAGCAGGGAAACACCAGGGAAAAACCAGGGAAAAACCAGGGAAAAACTGGGTGCCACATCTGCACCCAGGCCTGGAGGTGCCCACAGGGATGCTGTAAACCCTGGGTGGGATTTTTGGGGGGTATTAACCCCCTCCCCAGATGCTTTTGGAGCCACAGGGGCTGGGGGAGGATTTAAGAGACACATTTGGCCAGGTCCTGGCTGCACTTTCCAGGGTGGCCCCGGGCAGGGGGACAGAGCGAGGCCACCCTGAGCCCCCCTGGCTGAGCCACCAGAGCAGCCCTGCCTGAATAATGCATAAAGCACCAGGAATAAAGCTCCATCCTCAGCAGCTCCAGCAGCCCTGCTCCAGGCTCCAGTCCCAGCCCTGGCTGGGAAGGGCTGACAAAAATCCACAGAGCCTGGGCGGGCTGGGGGCTGCCTCGGAGCTCCCAGCAGCAGGAAAACAGCTATTAGGCTTTTTGAAACCTTCTGAAGAGAATTAAAAGGGAATTAAGTTGCTCACTTCAGCTTAGTCAGTACAAATAAACCTTCAGCTGTTGGATTAGCAATGCCAGAGCAGGAGTGGTGGCTGCTGGAATTTCTTTCTTTCCATTTTTTTCCTTTTTTTTTTTTTTCGTCTCCCTTTTTAATTTCATTCTTGTCATTCAGGGCAACAGAGTGTCAAACCAGGCTGGATTTTCTCCAAGCAAGCTCTGCCTTTGCAGCCACAGTGCTATTGCTGTCATCCCTCATGGAAATAAAGGAAGAAGCAAAACCAGCCAACCCAAAACCTTCCTCCCAATTCACACCAGTGCCTTTCACCCCCACAAGAGCCCAATGTAGCTCTCATTTTTCATATAATATTGGACAATAGCCTGGAAATAAATGAGCAGTTTGCTCTGAAATCCAGAGCTGGGCTGGCACAAAGGAAATCAGGGTGGTCCATCCCTTCCCTGATAACTGAATACATGTGAGGAACACTGATTTCTTCAGGTACATCACAGCCAGCTTGGGCCTCAGTTTCCCCTAGTGCAAAATCCCTGCTATTTTCTGCAGTGCATGGATGCACAGAATCATTTAGGTTGGAAATGACCTTTAAAATAAAGTGCAACCATTAACCCAGCACTGCATGACTCAATATCCCCTTGTAAATCTGCTTATTTATATGAATACATATCTATATATCTATATATATAGATATAACTGTATGGATATAGATATAGATATAGACACAGACATAGATTTAATCATGGAAGCAGAGAAACATTTAAGTGGGGAAGGACCTTTAAGATCACTGAGTGCAACTGTTAACCCAGCACTGCATGATTGGATATCAGCTTGCAAAACTGCCTATTTTATTTATATAAAAATGTATTTAATTATGGAA
Organism: Notiomystis cincta; assembly: GCA_013398075.1. Lineage (NCBI taxonomy): Eukaryota > Metazoa > Chordata > Aves > Passeriformes > Notiomystidae > Notiomystis > Notiomystis cincta. The sequence goes on from VZRX01003019.1 coordinate 12,702, forward strand.
GCACAGAATTGCCAAGGTTGGAAAGGACCTTAAAGATCTTTGAGTCCAACTGCTAACCCAGCACTGCAGGGTTGGGTATCAGCCTGCAAAGCTGTCTCTATATGTGCACACACACACACACAAATTCTATTTATAGTGGGAAAATGGGAATTTCTAGCTGTGATGCAGGACAGACTCACTCAGAAGGGCTCACAGCATTGCAGCCTGGAGCTGTATTTCCTGAGTTACACCCAAGCAGCCAGGGAATGGTCTGGTTGAGGTCCCAGTGGGATCCTGTGAGCCCTGGGGTTTTCCCTCATTCCACCTGGGCTGGCTGCAGATGCTTTGTTTGGGCTCTCTCCATGTGCACCAACTGGACCCCAACTGGGCCACTTAAGCTGGGCTTTTGTGGCCTCCCTGAGAGGGGTTTTAAGCAGAGCTTTGAACCCAGCAGCACTGGTAAAGCCCGTGGTGCTGGTCAGGGTCATCCACCTCCAGTCCTCTCCCAGCAGGATCCAGCTTCGCCAGGGAGCCAAAACCCACACCCAAAATGGTCCTGCTGACACTCAGCTGCCCCTGCTGCTGCTGGATGGGGACCTGGGGCCTGAGCTGAGGGTGTGTGGGGTGAAGAGCTGGGTTGTTGGGACAGGGAGACATCCCCATCCCAGCTGAGTGATGCTCTGTCACCTCAGCCCCTGCAAGCCAGACCTTCCCAAGGCTGGAGAAAGGAGCCTGTGCACACCAGGGTGGGCTTTTAGCACTTCAGGCCGGGGCTCTGGGGCTGTGGCCCCTCCTGGGGGACCCCTGGCTGCTATTCCAGAGCAGAGGGAGCTCAGCAGGGAGTGGCAGCCCCGTGGGCTTTGCAGGGAGGGAGCTGCAGGTTCTGTTCTGTACGTGGTGTGACACACGAGGAGCCCACACACCACAGACCCTCCCTGCCTCTGAATCAGCAAGAAGCACGGGCACAGCTGAGCAAATACCATCACCACACGCAGCTATTAATTGGATAAACCTCATCTTATGCTGTTTGCAGAGCTCTCTCAGGGAAGGTTCAGCAGCTGGGAGATTATTCCTCCTCACCCAGCTGCTCTGGGGACACCCTGCTTGTGGGTGTCGTGTGGGGACCTTGCTGCACCAGGACCTCGAGGAATGAAGGATCCCTGTAACCCCAAAAGGCTTCATCCTGCTGCCCCCAGCATCCCAGATCCCCCAGGCCTTTTCCCAAAGGGCTTTTCCAGCCTCTTCCAGTGCTGCTCCCTGCTGCTGTCCCTGTCTGCCCAGGATGTTTTCCCAAGCACCAGCCTGAAGGAGAGGTCCAAAGGGAGTGGAGCAAACACATTGCAAAGGCTCAGGGAAATATTTACAGCCCTGAGCATTTGCTTTGGATCCAGCACCCAGTGCAGACCCTGTGCTCTCAGGCACCCTCCTGCTCTTCTCTCTGCCCCCACTCCCTCCTGAGAGCCCCTCATGCTCCAAAAAGATGGGCAGTTGGCTGAGGCCTGGATGGACATGAGAAAAAGCCCTGCAGAAGGTTCATGTGGCAGCTGAAACCTTCTGGCACAGTCTGGACTGGACACTGACACTGCCTGAATGCCCCACAGCACCTCAGAGCTGGCAGGACAAGGTTTTCCTGACTGTGAGGGGACACTGGACAGTGGGAGAGTCCAGAGCAATGCTCAGATGAAGCAGGAAAGGAGGGAGGTGCCGAGATTCTCCCTCCAGAAAGGTCCCACACACAGCACAATGAGGCACAGGAAATGATGGGCACAGATCAGCACTGCCAGCCCTGATCCTGGGTCCTGGAATCATTTCACAGAATTGTTTAGGCTTCAAAAGACCTCCAGGATCACTGAGTCCAACCTTTGCCTGATCTCCACGCTGTCAGGCAGACCATACCACAGTGTGCCCTGTCCTGTTACTTTCTGAACATCTCCAGGGATGGTGAATCCATCCCCTCCCTGGGCAGTCCACTCCAACGCTTGGCCAACTTTTTCCGTGAAAAACTCCTCCTGATGATCAACCTGAACCATTGTCCTGATGGTAAACAGAACCATTTGCTGTTAGCACTGAGCTGCTTGAGCTGAGGGCTGAGCTATCAAATCATTTTCCTCTGGCAGAGCCTGGAGATGAGGAGAGGGCTCAGTAATTTCAACCTCAGTGTGCCCAGGGAGAGGGCTGGGAGAGTGGCAGAGCAAAGGGGAGACACAGATCCCACTTGGAACATCTTTGCTGCACCAAAAACTGCTGTGATTGCTGTGAATAACACCCAGGGAAGGGAGAACGGGCAGCCTGGGACTGGGATCACCCAGAGTGGGGCAGGGACTCACTGGCTGCAGCAGCAGCATCACCCCAGGGCTTTAGCAGAGGGGTTCCCACCAGGGGGAAGGACATTCACCCAATGCTGACCTCTTGCCAAGTCTTTACACATCTCTTATTTTCCAAACTTCTGCCTTCTTGAGTGTGAACAACACTCACCCCCTCCACGCCGCTACCAGAGGGAGGAGGTGTCACACCTGGGGACAAATCCCAGAGCTGCCACTTTCTGCCACCCAAGAGGAGCTGATCCAGCCAGGCTGCAGGCCTTGCCTCACTCCAGGGTAAAACACCCACCCAACACTCCCCGAAATCAGTGGGACCTGACCTGCCAAAATACGAGGGAAGGAGCAGCAGCTCCTTCAAAGGAAGACTTTGCTGCTGCTACCAAGGTGCCAAGCCCCAGTGCCTCTCCCTCTGATGTTATTCATCCTGACAGTGTCTTTTCCATTAAATTCTCTGGCTCTCCAGGCCCTGTGCTGCCTGGCATGTCATACTTTAGGCTGTTAAGGGGGTGTTTCCTCCCCACCTTCCCCTCCTGCTGCTCACCTCCAGGCAGTGCTGAGGACCAGGTGTGCTCCTTCCCTGGATCCTGCAGCCAGTCAGGAGCAGCAGGGCCCTCGTGGGGGCTCAGAAGTACCCCAGAGACAAATCTGCTTTGTAGGAGCCCTCTGGGATGGGTGGTGCATGGAAAAGGGAAAACATGAACCCGGGGGAGGGTCCTGCCAGGGTTCAGCCGGCCCTGGTGCCACCCCTGAGTGGGTTTTGTCTTAGCCTTGGCTTTGTGTGCAGAGAAAGCAAAGCACGAGCTGGCTCTACCTTCAGACACTCATTTCTGGGGCCATGGGGAGCATGCAAAGCCTCTGGACATCTGGGCACGAGCCTGGTCCCTGCAGAGCCCAGAGCATCCCCCAGGGGTGGGCAGATCCCTCCCCGGAGCTCCAGAACTGTGACAGCTCCCACGGGCTCTGGCTCCAGGGTTTGTCTGGGCAAGATGTGCTGGGACAGCCTGGACAGAGGGACAGGGGCAGATGGCACAGGGAGCGTGTCAGGCAGTGTGGGATCAGCTTGTTCCCCACAGGAACCTGCCTGGTTTGGAGCATCCCCTCCGTGTCCCAGCGAATGCACAGGCACGGCTGCAGAGCTGCCTGACAAGAGAGGAATTTGGCCCTGGCCTAAAAATGTCAGTTGATGTTCTCCTTCCCCATGACAAACGTGCTGGGCTTTGATGATAATCAAACTGGGGGCAGGAACTCAGAGAAGCTCCAAACACAGACACAGCAACCAAACTGTCCAATAAACGTTAACCCTTGATCATCCTCCCTTTCAATAAATCACATTTTTTCAAGACAGAGGAAATAGAAATTCCTTCATTTCAAGCAGCTGCTGTGTGGCCTGGGGCTGTGGTGAGGCAGAGGCAGCTCAGAAGCCCTGGGCAGGGGGAACAGGGCTGGAAAACCTGGAGCAGACAGCATCCAACCCCAACCTGCTGCCCCAGCACGGAGCCAGTGCGGAGTCCCCGGGATGAGCTCGTCCTGCTAATGAAATAATTGAAGATGATTGCCTGCCCTACTGGGATCCTGGCCAGTGCCCATCACAGAAACATCCTCCACCAGGAGATTTATTTGTTAATGAGGGAGGGAAAACAACAGCTCCATTCTGCTGCCAAACACGGCCCTGGAGCTCGTGGGGGTTTGCATGGGGTGAACTGGGACCACAGGGCACTGGGACCAGTGCTGGGAGGCTCAGGCTCCTGCTGCACTGGGGGTGATGGTTTGTTCTGGGCTGATGTAGTGCTGAGGGTTTAAAGGAGGCTGGATGGGCAATGTCCCAGTTCCCATTCTCCAGCTCTGATTAATGGGATTTGCTCCCTGCACCCTCATTACCTGACCAGGGAGGAACAGCTCAGCCACTCCTAAGGAAAAACAATGAGCAAGCAGAAAGAGAAAAATGCCTATAATAGACCTTTGCTAATAAAATCCATGACAAGGATAATAAATGAACCTTTCCTCAGCTGTCCTTCCTGTCCCAGAAACCATCTCTTGCTCTAAAGCACCAGTGAATTTTCTTCTCTTTTCCAGCACCGAGAAGGTTCAGCTGCCTGGCACAGCAGGATTTTTCCCCAGCTTGGAGCAAAGCACCTGAATCTGATCTCAGGGACCAGATCTTCATAAAGGGTGGAAATCTATGAGCAGCTGCCACTCTTCACTGGGACATCCAGGCTGAAAATAAACTGTTTTGAGGGATTTAAAGTGTGTTTTCCAGTTGCATCCCCTGGACTCCAGATACTTTAGATTTTGATATTGTGTATTAATTCTTCCTTGATTAAATCAAGGTGGTAACAGTGAGCTGGGATCCAGAAGCACATCCCACATCCCTGGGCTGCAGGGGGGAAATGCCTGTGCTCCTGCACAAACAAAATGAAACCCACAAGTTTTGTTTGTATATGAGCAAAATGTTATGTTTCAGTCCCTGAACACTGGGCCAAACCTGGATTTGCTGGAGGTGTGGGCCAGCATCCCAAGGATGTCACTCCTGGGGCTCCTGGAAACCCCCCAGGCAGCAAACCCCCTTGCATTAACCAAGATATACAGGATATTTCCATGGAAATTAATGGGCTCATCAACCCTTTGCAGATGGAGCCAGGGCCAAACCCCCACAATAACCACAGCAAACTCCTCTCCCCAGCCTTGTTTTTGACACATCCCCTTTCCCACAAGCAGGGGCACATCTCTCCTCCAGCCCCACAAGGTCTAGGCCAGAGCACCCTGGTCACCAAACAGGTCTGAAAAATCAAGCCAGACCCTCCCCTTTCCCAGGGCACAGGCAGCTCCATGGGCAAATCCATCCAGATGCTGCAGCTGTGAGTCCCCAGCTCCCCCATCCCCCAGCACTGGTGAGGCTGAGACCAAAGGCAAAACCTGCCCAGGACCATTTTCCCCCTCTTATTTGCCACTTTCTCATTTTTGCCCAGCCCTTCTCTCTGGCAATGTGCATTTAGATCCATTTCCACAGGATAGATTTAACTGGACAGGTTTTGCTTTAAACTCAAGTATCCTCCTGGGGATTCATTACCAAAATCCATCAATTTCCCATTTGTTGCTAATGGGGGGGGAAGATGAGTTTTGAATAATTAAAAAGTGGCTCCTCTCTGCCTGCTGCTGGACAGAGCACAGGATGTGCTGCTGCTCTGCCTCTGCTCCAGGATCCCAGCCCAGCACCTCTGGTAAACCTACAACCCTCCTAAACCATTTACCAATCCTGCAACCTCCTTAAATATTTACTGAGGCTCCTCTAAACTATTTAGGAACCCTACAAAACCCCAAACTATTTACAGAAACATTAAATATGCCAGAGTTTCACCACCTTCATCATAAATAAATTTCTTCTTCTCTGAATCAACCCTCTTTTAGTTTAAAAACATCATCCCTGTGCTGTCACAAGCCCTACTAAAAGGTCTGAATCCCACAAACTCCCAGGCAGCTCCTCTTTGCAGGACACAAGCAGGATCCTGGCTGGGACAGGAGCCCCCAGTGTGGATGTTGGGCTTTGCAATGCATCAGGTGCACACCAAACTGAGCACCAGAGGAAACCAGACCTAAAGTACAAAAATCACAGCTTAAAGCTCTTCCACATTCCAGCCTGGAGCTGCTGGATCTCTGGAGGGCTGGGCTGCCCAGGCACGTTGGATGGCACTCACTTCCCCTGCAAGGGCAGGGGGGAAAGTGATGACAAATTCCTCCAGTTAATTAAAAAAACCCACTTCAACAACAGAGCAGAGCTTTTGAACTAATTTATGAGCGTTTATTCATTTTGTCCCGGCACAATCTCTGTGGAAATGTAAAATTCAGCTCCTGTATGATTTTCTCTTTGCATTGACTGGAAGGAGAAAGAACGAATGGATTCTGCTAAATTAATTATCAGCATTGATTTCTTGCCTTTCTTATATTTTTATCCCAAGACAGAGCCCTTAGTAACTCTGAAGAATCTCTAGCACTCAGGCTTGGAAAATTGATCTAGCAGTTTCTGTGAAGCAGCATTTCCAAGCTCCCCTTCCTCAAAATACACTCTAAATGTTAATTTGCATGCTCAAAAGGAACCAGGTGATTTGTCATTATATTTGCCTCCTCTCCCAGATGTAGCTACTCCTTCCCTTCTTAATTGATTTTCATATTTAGATTCAGTTCTAGGGAAAGTAATTTGGGGACTGAATCAGGGAGAGAATTAATAGCTGACAACAAATGGGGACTTGGATGGGACTTCATTAGGGCCATCCAAGCACCCAGACTGGGCCTCTCTTCCTCCAGCACTTTCATTTTCGTCACCTATTATCAATCATTATGGTGAAAAACAGCTACAGAACAGAGACTCCTCGCTGCTTTTGCAAAGCTGAGGGGAAGCTGCCTGATAAGGGGGGAGAATTTGCAAACACTCATTGGAATGAAAGGTCTGCAGGGTCCTTCCTGCTCCATCCATCACTGCTGGTGGGAGCTCAGGGGTGCAGGAGCAGGGGATCCCTGCAGGCAGAGCCAAAGCTGGTTTGGGTGTCCCAGCCAGGTGTCACCTTGGCACGTGCCCCTGTCTCCAGCTGCACTGAGCTGGGGAGGGCAAGGAGCCAAGGAGGTGCCAGGACTTTCACAGCAGAGATCCCAAAGGCACCCAGGGAAGTGCAGCCACAAAAAGCAGCATGGAACTCTCCTGGGATAAGGAATCCCAGCCCTTTTACAGCTGGCACAGCCTGCAGCTCCCTTTGCCCACACAGGACACTCAGCAGTGCTCCTGACCCCTCCCTGCTCAGGGACCTCGAAGCCACTGGGATGCTCCTGGTGGCCAAATCCTGTGAATTTTGGCTGGGAGAAGCCTGAAGCCCAAGAGCCCCTGGTGCAGCTGAGCCCTTGGGACTGCTCCAAGCATCCCAGGGCAGCTCCACAGGGATGTCACAGCCCAGGAAAGGCTTTGGCAGCCCCGTCCATCCCAGAGCTCTCCTTAGCATTACTTAATTAACAGCCAGGAGGGTACCAGGCAGGGCAGCAGTGCTCCCTCCAGCTGACAGGAATCAGCAGAGGTTCCCTGGCTCCATCAGCTCAGGGGGCTGCATTTCCACTCCACTTACACTGTTAGCACTTGAACTTTTATAAAACAAAAATCATGCCCAAAACAACCCATCTTTTAAGGAAGAACTGGTCTTTTCTACCAGTACATTTCATTTTAGGGCTGCTCCAACTCTGGCTGATGGAGAAAGTTTCATCCTCTATTCTAAACACAGTTAATTCTTTTATAAATTAACTTACACAGTAAGTCACAGTACATTACCTCACCTTGGAATATTTTTATTCTGAACTTGCCTTGGCTGATGAATGGAACAATGCATGGATTTTCTCTGGGGGTGTTTTACCCATAATGTAACATTAAAATCCAGCTGACTGCAGAAGAAATTAGCACTTCTTGAACAGGGCCCGGGTTATCCAGTGAAACCCAGATAATGAAGAATGGTTTATGGCAAAACTGTTAAATCAGCAGCTCTTGGATGGACCAGCTCTGGGATTTCCTGTAATCAATGGAAATTGCCAGGCAAGGTGCCATGGACCACGAGCTGGCTGGAAAGGAGGGGACCCCAGGAGGGGAATGGCTCGAGGCCACCTCGAGGGGTGACACCCTGGCTGAGCCCTGCTGGTGACCATGTCCCTGCCCACCTGCTGTGCCCAGGGAGCTGAACCTGCTCGGGTGGCTGCTGTGATTTATTCCAGCCTTTTATCCGGGCTGTGCAATGCTGTTTGTTTGCAGCAGGGGCCAGGAGGCAGAGCCAGGGGAGCTCACTCCGGTGTGTGTTTGCTTTCTCCCGTGTGCCTGAGCCGTCAGCCCTCGGGTCTTGCCGCGTTTCCAGAGACAGATTCCCACATTTCCTGCGGCAGAGGAGTGCCAGGGACAGCCGTGAAGGCACTGGGATGCCTCCAGCAGCACCAAAGCTCCTGGGGAATCTGAGGCTGGGGAAAGCCATGGGCAGAGGGGATAAAACCATGAGAGAAACCTCATTTCCCTCCCTTTTACAGCTCTCTGAGCCAGGGAGGGGCCATTAACCCTTCCCCACCCAGACACCCTCCCCTACAGCCCAGCTGCCCCCCCAGGCTGGCGCTTCCATGCTGGTCCCACCCCATTTCTTCCCTTTCCAGCCCCCCATCCTTCCCAGGGCGTTGTTTGGCTGCTGGAGGCGGGGATGAGGAAAAGCAGGTGGGAAACAAAGTCATTTCCTGGAGCAGGGTTACCTGGAGAATGAGCACCAGAGGAGCAGACGGAGCTCTTGGAAGGACCAGGGACTCGTGGGGGCTGTGATGGGCAGGGAGGGAAGGAACAACGTCCCTGGGGCAGAAGAGGAGCAGTCCGGGGTCACCAGGTATCCAGGGCTTGGACAGGCCCTGCTGGCACCCAGGGGTGCTGCTGGCACCGCCGCCAGCTCTGCTGGGTCACGCCAAGGCGCCGCTTCAGTGCCGTGCCTCAGTTTCCCAGCTCAGCCCGCACGGCGGCCCTGCGCTGTTCGCACACCCAAAGTACAGCGAGAATCTCTGCTGGGGGATGTCAATCCGAGTCAAACGCTTCCCGTGCNCCGGGCTGCTGGGGCAGAGGGCAGTGCCCCAAGGATTCCATGGAAGTCCCCCCGCGTTGTCCCGCTCCTGCCAGGGCCGGCACAGCCCCGTAACCTCGGAGGGCAAGGCTTGGCTTCAACCACGCCGGACCCCACCCAGAACTTTCCCTTTTCTCTATCTACAGCTCCCTGGGGCCATCCCTCCCACCTTTAATCAACATTTCCTCCCGTGGCGAATCTGCCCAGAGCCCCCAGGGCCGATGGCAGGAGCTTCAGGACAGGGCAGCAGCCGCTGCTTCCCAAATCCCTTCTTAATTATGAGCCATGAACACTCGAAAATCTGACCCGAGGTGGCTGTCGTTGAGTCATCCTCTCTTTAATTGCTTGCAAATATTGCACTGTCTCACAATGTGGGCTGTAAATTACCAGCAAATAAAGTGTGGAAGCTGTTTTACAGCTAATATATTGTTTCCTGGGAAAGTTTGGGATTAAATGGATCTTCCCGCTGATCTAAGAGCCCCTTTCCCTGGGAATTAGGCTGTGTGAGTGCTGGGATGGGGGCTGCTGACCTCTTGCTGGGCTTTGCCTGCTCCTTGCAGGTCGGGAGAGCCATAGAGGGTGGGAAAACAAAATCTGGAGGCACCCGGTCCATGTGCTGTGCCAGTGTTGGTGCCACTCACTGAGCACCTCAGCAGTGCCAAACACTGTTTATCAATGTTTCCCAATACCCCCTGAGGTGAGTCTTTCTGAAGATTTCAACATGAGGGTTCATTAAGTGACTTCAAGTGAAAAAAGAAAAAAATAATAAAAGCTGCTGTTCAGCAGTGCAGATTTCCCCAGAGGCTTCTGTTATTATCGTCTTCCCAGTTATGAGTGATTTATTCTTAATGCTCCTGCCTTGGCATACACTGCAAATCACTGCTCCTGTTGTGACTGCACTCCAGCTCTCCTGGGACGAGGGGACACGGCCACCACAGGTGCCAGCATCCCTCTGCCTCCCCTCTGCTGTCCCTCTGCTCCCAGGGCATCACCCCTTGCTGATGCCTCTTAAGCCCCAGGGGTTAAAAATTATGGCAGGAATTTTGGAGGAGGGGATGGAATTTTGGAGGTCTCTGCTGTGGGGTGGGGAAGCCTTTTGGGGCAGCTTGGCTGGTGCCACGGGGATCATCACATCCACAGCTGGTGGTGACCTGAGTCAGGCAGGATTCCTGCCAGCAGCCAGCCCTGCCAGGAAAATCTCCAAGAAAAGACTGTTGGAATTGCCCCCAGATTTAACCTCATTTATTAATTCCCAGCTCTGGGCTCTGAGGGCATCTGTCCATCACCAAAATAGGTCTTAAATCAATTCCCACCTCTGGACTCCAAGGACATCTGTCCATCACTGAAATGCACCTGTCCCAGGGGAAGGTGGTGGGAATTGTTTGGGAGTCTGAGGAAAGAGGATGAAAAGCAGAAAACAGCAGCCTCCTGTCTGGAGAGGTGCAGAGCACCTTCCAAAATAGATGCTGGCCAAGCAAAGGAAGGAAAAGGTGCCTCCCTTCCATGCCTTGAGCTGTTGGTTTCTTTTCCAGGCACAGGATCAGATGAATTACAGGGTTACAGAGGGGCTCAAGGCTGAGCCACTGCAGCAGGAAAGTCCCAGCAAGGATTTGGCCCTGGCACCAGCAGGTGACAGCTCAGGACTGCAGCAGGATCTCCAGTCACATTAAAATGACAAATTTCCAAGCATGAAGTGATGACTTGGATGTGCTTTGTGTATGACTAACAGAAAATTAGATTTCACATTGTTTCTAGATCATTCTTATAGTCACCCTGGCAGGAAGTGGAAGGAATTCTTTGAAGCAAAGCATCCCCTCCCAAGGAATCAAGGTTATTTCAGGGATTTATAACTTCCTGTTTGCCATCAGAAAACAGGAGGCAAAATCCACTGCATCCTCAATCAAATACCCCATGAGCCACTGTGTCCCTCTGATTATCTAGAAAAGGCAAATTAAAAATTAAGAAGTGCTGCAGCTTTTCCCCCCACCTTCCTCCGTAAGTCCACAAGGAAGGATAATTAATTGATGAAAGCACTTGCTCTGCAAAATAAAATTAGCATTTTTTTTCCTTTCAGTGTGTGCAACTTGCAAATTCTCAGTGATCCCAGGGGCTGCTGCTGGGGGATGGATCCTGGGCAGGTGTTGGGTGGGGGTCAGTCCTTCAGGCCCTTCCACAGCAGCTCGTGGCACAAAGGAGGATTTTTCAGGATCACCCAGTGAGTTTTGCTACATTTCAACTCCAAGTGCTCCACAACTCCCTGAAAGGAGGCTGTGGACATGTGGGGTCGGTCTCTTCTCCCACATACAAGCACCAGGACAAGAGGAAAAGGCTCCAAGTTGCACCAGAGAAGGTTAATTTCAAAATTGGGAACAATTTCTTCATGGAAAGCGTTGTCAGGTGTTGGGACGGGGCAGTGGTGGAGTCCCCATCTCTGCAAGAGCTCCAAAAACAGTGATGGGTTAGTGGTGAGCAGGCAGTGCTGGGCTAATGCTTGGTCTCCATGGGTTTAGAGACCTTTTCCCACCTTAACAATTCTGTGATTCCACCCTCAGCATCACCCTGAGGCAGAAGGAAGGAGAAGTGTCCCTGGTCCATCCAATGGCTTTGAAAGTCCCTGCACATTCCCCATCCTCCTCAAATGCTTCAGACCCCTCCACTTGGGGCTGCAAAGGGAAACCACAGCTCCTGAGACACACAGGGATGATTAGATGTGTGTTTCTGTCAAGGATGATGGATGGAGGGACTGCGGTTGCATTCTGGGGGTTGTTCCTGCAGAGCAATCCCCTCACCAGGCACCCACATCAATGCTTGGAAAACATTACCCATCCCTCAGGAAAAGCCTGGTGCAGTCAGCAGGCCATTTCCTGCCCCAGAAATACCTGGAAGAGAGTAAAAGCAGTGGAGAGGAAGGAAGCTGTAAAGCAGAGGAAGCTGGAAGGCATTCCCGACCTCGGCACTCAGGAGCTGGAAAGGCATAAAAGAGGAGCTGGTCTTTGTTCACCCCTGGAGCAACAGCACTGGCAAAGATGAGCAAGAACAATAAAAATTCCACCAGTCCAAGGTTTTCCTGGATGAGTGCTAAGGCTTTTCTCAGTAAGAACTCTGAATAGTGTGAAAATAATAACAGAAAATATTTTAGTTGTCTCCAGGGAGGAAGATGCACATAAAGTGGGTTTTCCTGGCTGGGCTGTGCTGGCAGCAGCCCTGGGTACAAAGAGCTGCCACCCTAATTCCAAGAGCCACCTTGAAGGAACACTGGAAGGAAATGTGTCCTTCCCTCCTTCCCTCTCTCCTTCAGCTAATTTTGTATTTCTCTTTCTGGCTGTGCTGCAGAGTAATGAACGTGGGTGATTTGCCATCAGATAAATTGCATGCCATTAGCTGCCTGTTTAGAGACCATATTTCCTCCTTGTGATGAGAGCTCAATATCTTCCCAATGAGTTATGACTTGGAGATCTTCTAGACCTGGACTGTAAGTACCAAGCAATTACTGTGCTGTAATTCCAGGGCTGCTCACCTCCCTGCCACACAGAGTCTCTTAAGCCTCCTCAGGTGGACTGGAGAAAGCTTTTCCAGCTTTAAAAGAGTGGCTTAATAGCAGCTTTTTCCAGCAGCTCCCTTTTCCCTTCTTTCCCTTCTCCTTTGCCAGCGATGCTCTGTGGGCTCCAGGGTTGCACTTTGCAATAGGGGTGTGTTGGAAATCACAGGAAAGTGGCCAAAATCTGGTGCCTACACACAAATCAAGCCCTGGTGCTGCTGGCCCATCGTGCCCAAGCTCCCCTGGAGGGCTGGCACAGCCAAACATCCCAGCCCAGCAGCTCCATGGGTGCAGCCCTTCACTGCCCTGCTCCCACCAGGGCTGGGTGCCAGCTCCAAACACCTTCCTGCTCTGAGCCACCTTCCCTGTTTGCCCAGCAGAGAGAAAACCCTTCTTTCCCTTTAGGAGAAGCTCTTTGCCCTGGGACATGAGTCCAGAGCCACATTTGGGTCTCTAACCCAAGTGATTATTGAGCTCTGAGCTCTCAGTGGAGGCTGCAGCTCAGGGTGGTGGGACCTTCCCAAACCCTGCTGGGAGCAGAGTCAGGAGCAGGGCCCAGCTCTGGCAGCAGCCCTGAGCACCAGCTCCCAGCAAACAGCCTCATTAGTGGCTCATGAATAATATTAATTAAGGAAGAGTAATATTAATTAAGGAAGAACATTCCTGATGAGCAACGAAACACCACGGTAACCTCAGAGGGATGAATGGATGGAGGGGTGGTGAGCACCACAAACCCCTGATTTACCAGAGCTTCCCTTTCTGTAAAAAAATATAAAAATTAGCTAAGCAGGAAACTTCCTGGTTTTCTCTCTTTTTTATTTTTAACAGCTCTTCTCACTCCTGACATCACTGCACCATCAGGCCTTGGAAACTCTCCTGATCCACTCCCAAAGGCATCATGTCCCTGCTCTTCTTGGGTGAGGAGCTGCTTGTTTGAATCAAAATTGTTCTGTTCTTCTTAATACTTTAATCCCAGGTAAAGGCCCCCATCCTGAGACAAACCAGCTTCAGATTCGTCTCTCTGATTCCCTCCTCCAGAAAAAAAAAAAAAAAAAAGAAAAGGAGAGGATTATTCTTTGCAATGAATTTTTTTTTTGAATGATCAAGTAACAGCACAAACCTACAGGAGATATTTCAGCCTCCCAAACTGCTGACGTTGAAATGTATCCAGGAGACCATACTGTGAGTATTTTAAATAGATCAAATAATCCTCGCTTTGCAAAGCCAGATTTTTCTGTCCCAGGCCCCAGGCAGGTGGAGTTCAAGTGAGTTTCGATGGAGCATTAATTGTGTGTTAATGAAGCCTCGCCCACCGCAATCTTCAAAGGCCTCTTGTTTTTGAACTGTAATTGTCCACTGAGAAACGACAAAACAAACAACAATTACACTGGAAAAGGGACTTTTAAAAAACCCTGCCAGTAGGATTGGAGCTCATAAAGCAGCATTAGTGGTGTGTACACATGAAGCTGCTGCCAGTCGCTGGAGAACTGGAAGCACAGCCTTGTTTTCCCGTTTTCCTGCTTTTGCCTTCTCTCATTATTCAATTTTTGCAGCGGGAGCGATGCCCAGGGATGGAGGCAGATGGTGCCTCTGCAGCCAGACCCACGAGGAGCTCCCAAAACACCCCCGGGCTGTGATGGGGACCGGGGCTGCTCCTCTGGCATCCCTGAGCTCAGGAATTGCATCCCTGGAAATGCCAAATAATTCCCCCTCGCCCAGAGTGCCCAACGAGGAGCTCCATTCCAGCATCAGCCAGCACAGGATGTGCCCTGAAACAGCTCCAGCCTCTCCAAAAAGGAGCTCTCACCCACCCCGGGGGCCTTTTTATTGGCATGATGCACATAATCCGTTATCTTTATTAGGATGGCCCTGTCCCTGTTTATGTGCAATCCGTGGAATTCTTTTCCTTGAGATAACAAAACCCCCCCGGATCTGCTGGGCAGAAAACTGCTGATAACAGCACTGGGCCATTTATTTTGTGTGGGATTGCTACAGTGAGAACCCCAGCAAGCAGCAGTGGGCAATTACTGTCGTCTCTGACCTGCAAATGGGGAAAAATTCCCCTTCCTGGGAAGGAGAACGAGAAGTTATGGACTGGACTCAGTACTGTGGCAAGGCAAATAATAATAATTCTCTGTGCCTGGAAAGATTGGGGGCTCAAGTGCTCAGTGCTTGCTCTACCACAGCTTTTCACCTTTATTTTTGGAGTGTTCCCAGTTTCAGAGTGGTTTCTTTTTACCTGAAATACACTTTTTTTTTTTTAATTAAAAATTGAGTTTATTGTTGAGATGTACCCCTGCTGTAATTTAAGTAGCTTGTATAAAAGCATCAGGCAGCACATGGGTGCTGTCAGCTCTATAAAAAAGCTCTAAAACCATGGAAGTTTCAGTGGCTGAAGGGGTGGATCCAGNCTGTGGCAAGGCAAATAATAATAATTCTCTGTGCCTGGAAAGATTGGGGGCTCAAGTGCTCAGTGCTTGCTCTACCACAGCTTTTCACCTTTATTTTTGGAGTGTTCCCAGTTTCAGAGTGGTTTCTTTTTACCTGAAATACACTTTTTTTTTTTTAATTAAAAATTGAGTTTATTGTTGAGATGTACCCCTGCTGTAATTTAAGTAGCTTGTATAAAAGCATCAGGCAGCACATGGGTGCTGTCAGCTCTATAAAAAAGCTCTAAAACCATGGAAGTTTCAGTGGCTGAAGGGGTGGATCCAGCACCTCCCAGCATCCCTACCCTCCAAAACTGCAGGCAAAATAAATTCCTTCTGCATTAACATTTCCCAGTAATTTAGTCATTGCAAACCCCAGGAATTTGGGATGAGGAAAGGTAGAAAAGCTCCTTTGCCTTTTCCTGCCTGCAAATAAATCCTAAGTATTATATTAATTTTAAACTTGTAAAGAATATTAAAGTGGGAACAAAGCACTCAGTTCCCTCCTGCTGGATTGTGCTTATCTTGTTTAGGAAATCAGCTTTAAATGCACTCCCAGATAAGCTAATTTTTTCATCTGTGGCAAGCACATTTTAAATGGTTTTATTTAACTAATAAAACCCATTTTTGATACTGGTTTTTGGGCATCTTAAATTGAAAACCAATTTCCACCCAAATAGGCCATGGCACATGGTGTGAGTCCAAACTTAATAATCATCTCATAAAGAAGAAATGCATCATTCCCTGTATTATAACATAATAAAATGCAAACACAAAGAATTGCTGTGAATGTACATTAAGCTACATAATTACTTAAGTAACCTCCCACATACAAAGTGTTTTCTTCTGTTTGGCAAAACAGAGGAGTTTTAGAAGAATCAAAGCTGCAGGTTGGTGGTTACCAATAAAGAACCAAGTTATGGGAATAAATAAAACACACAAATGAGAAACAAGATTAAAAGCTGGTAATTTAAACCAAGCTTTCTGCTTTGCTCATTCGAATCATCATTAAAATAGGTGGCTGAAATAAATCATCTCTGAATTTTCAGCTTTCAGCTCCTTCCACCCCAGGAAAAGCTTGGGGAAGGTGAGAAGCAGCCCTGGCACACTGAGGGATGCAGCTGGAAGAGGTGGGACAGTGGCAGGGGGCCTCAGGGTGGTGCTGAACCCTCATGGATTAAAAAACCCTAAATTACAAGTGCCTAGAATGGATTAAAAAATGCAAATGGCAAGAGCCCAAAGCTGCCCAGGGTCACTCAGTCCTCCCCAGTCCCAGCTCCATCAAACACCACGTGCTTGGAGGGGCACTTGTCCCACTCCTGACTGCCAGGGGCAAGGAGAGAAAGCTGGACTGGGGAGAGCCAGAAAAGCAGCAGACTCGTGGCTGAGGCTCCATTTCACTGCACAGCCCAGGATGTTCAGGCACTGAAGGGTGGCCCAGAGCCCTGGAGTGGAGGGATGGGCTCCTGGCCCCCTCAGTCACAGAATCCATCCCTTCCTGAGTTTTTTATGGGTAGGATATACGAGTTTTGTAGGACAATGTTAACAGGGATTCTCCCAGGTAGGCATCCCACAGGCAGGATGAGGCAAGAAGGGTCAGCAGTCGTGTGGCAGCCCCCTGGCAGTGTCCCAGCTGGAAATCCATCCCTCCTGGGTGGGAAATGGGTCCCCCTTTGCTGGTAGGATGCTGTGGGGAGCCCAGGGAAGCACTGGGATCCCAAAGCCCCACAGCATCACCCACTCCAGGACCCCCTGGCACCTGGATTTGCCACCACCCGTGGATTTCCCACACCTGTGGAGCAGTGGGGGATCTGCATCCCTCCATGCCAGGCTCCCATGGTCCTCCCCACTGCTCTTGAGGAAGAGGAGCCCCTTTGGAGTGAATGGAGAGAAGTCTGAAGAGGGGATTTGGGATTCCAGCAGGACCTGGGGCAGCACAGAGGGCGTGCAGGGTCATGGTGGGGCACCTCCCCACTGGCTATGGCAGCATCCTGGGAAGACACTCAGGAGAAATCCAATTCCTTCCTGGCATCTCTGGCTTTGAGTCGCCTCCAGAGCACACCCCCGCTCCCCAGCAGCCAGAGCATCTTTCTTTCATATGAAACAGAGAAGCTCAGCAAAATGTAGCAATAATGTGTTGTTTTCTATTCCACTGCTCAGCAAGGAGCCTCTGGGGATGGCAGGGAAGGGAAGGGACCTCAAAATAGCGGCAGACACTCTGTGCACTTGGAGAAGCTTTCCGGAGCACAGAAATCCCGAAATAGAGCAAACATTCCCCTCCCCTGTTCCTGTTCCAAGGAAAGGGCTTGGGTGAGAGCAGTGTGAGGTGCCCTATGTTTTTGTTTGTTTGGGAACAGCTCCCAGCACCTGCTGGGAGGAGGCAGGAGGCTTCAGAGGGGCATCTGCCCTCGTCAGCCAGCTGAGAGACCCCAGGGCCGCCCTGGTCACATCCACTTGGGAAGTGGGGACACTTCAGCTCCCCACCCACATGTGGCACAGCCTCCTGTGTTGGCATGGATTGCTGCATCCAAACAGGGCTTTGGCAGAGTGCTGGCTGTGGGGGAGAGGCAATCTCTGAGCAAGTCACCCAGGCCAGAGAGAGAAATCCTAAAAGCATCTCCTCGGGGAGAGGCACCCACATTCCAACAGCCAGGCTGGCTCCAGGAGCTGAGCACATGCTGGGTTAGCTCTGGGACATGAGGGTCTTAGAGAGGCCTTTGCCAGCCTCAGTGACTGCTCCAGACCCTCCCTGCTTGGGGACAGCCAAGGGACAGGGCCAGCCATGCCCACAGCAGTCACCGTGTGCTGTTCCAGCCCCATTTGGAGCCCAGTGCCTGCAGTGGGACCACACAGAGCTGTGCCTGGCTGTCCCCTCCTGCTGTCCACTGGTTCCAAAACCCTAACCCTAAACCTGAGCATCTGAGCTTCATCCCTGCTCCTCCTCATCCTCCTGCCCCCAGGAAAGGGAGGCGATGCCTGCAGCTCGCACAGGGAAAGGTGCCCTGCAGCCAGGGCTGCGGGTGGGATAACAGAAGGATGAGGAGAGTCTGATTCCTTCTGCTGGAGCACACAAGCAGAGATTTGGTGTCTGGGAGGGGTCAGAGGCCCCTTTTCACTCCCCCAGGAGGGAGCAGAACCCACAGCCAGGTCCCTGCTCGAGGAGTCAGGGAGGAGCTGCTGCAGCTTGTGCTGCCTGCCTGCCTTGGGCTCTGGCCACATCCCAGCTCAGCCATTTCCAAGTTCTTCCCATTGCCTTGTTCAACCAAACTGGGCATCAGTTGAAAGCAGCACCAGCTGTCCCAGGTCCCACATGAGCCTTGTTTGCTGTGTGAGGCACCAGCTCAAGGCTTTCTTTGTCCTGCCAAGAACAAGTGCTGAGGCAAAGCACGGGCCCTGTGCTGCCAGGAGGTACAAATTGGCACCCTTTAGCCATCCTCAAAATAACCCAAACTGGTTTGACATAACAAGGTGATTAAACCAGCATGAGAAGTTCTGCTGCTCAAAGCCAATGGGACACAGTGATGTAAAATGAGTTTCAAGTCTCAGCTCAGTCAGGGGAAAGATGGGGAGGGGGATTTGGGGAGGGGGACATCAGCATGGGCTTCCCAGAGCTCCCTGTGCCATGCCAGCAGTGCCAGGCTGGGGCAAACAGGGGGTCTGTGTTTATCCACATCTCCAAGGGCTGGGAAAACACAAAGAGTGCCTGAATCCACCCATTTTCAGCCCCCCAACTCATTGGGGGTACAAGGACACTGCTGCCACGGGTCAGGGACCTGCCACCCCCTCCCACACCGACTGCCCACGTGTTCCCCTCCTGCCACACTCCTGCAGTAGAAGCTGGGTGTGTTAAAGCTGCTGTTAACACAGATGGGATGGGTTCTGTCAGCAAAGAACATTTTGGCAGAGAGTTTTTGCTTCTGCTTCACCAGGCAGGGGGAAAAAAGCCAGGAAGATGCTGCACAGCACATGGGTCTGGCATGAAAGGGGGGGAATTTGCCAGGATGGTGGGGAGCACCCACACAGCATCCCAGGCTGGAGCAGGAGAGCAGCTCCACACCCCAGTGCAGGAGAAGACCAGCCAAGTTTGAACACGTGGGTCAGAGCTCCAGAAACCAACCTGCTCCCAACACCAGCTGACCCAGGAGCTCCCCAGGATCCCAGGGGACATCCCAGACTCCCGAGCCCTGCACTGCTTGGAGAGACCTTCAGGGACCTGCAGAGCTCCCCCAGGCCATCCACCTCCATCCCCTGTGCAGACACTTCCAGGAGGGCTCTCTGCTTGGCCAGCTCTCGTCCCTGATGATTTGGGGCCTCTCTGGTTCCTGTCTTGCAAATGGAGGGATGGTCAATCCTTGGCCAGCAGTAATTCACAGCCAGACAGAGCAGGAACTGAAGATAACAAAGGGGTTTGAAATCCAGTAGTCCCTAAACACTTTCAGGTGCAGCCTTTGCCTTTCTATCCTCAGGCTTCAGGGACAAATAATTCCCTACAATCTCTGTTCCCAGCTCCTCTCGCCTGAACTCTGGAGAAGGATTTCAGTCAGGTCTAGCACAACACATGGCCATTCCTCATAAAATTATTTTCATTCATTTATCTCCATTCTGCCTTTTCAAGTCCTTTCCTTGCGTGCTACTTGGGCCAAATTCCCAATTCCCTGAATTTATTATCACTATAAAATGGTTGCCTGCTCCACAGCATGACCTGGACACGCACCCCACTGCGATGCTTTAAAGGCCTTCGTCTGTTCCTATGGCAACTGGAAAAGGAGGCAAGCACTGCAGCCAGCACTGGGATGGATCCTGCATGGATGCTGACATCCCTTCCCGGCTGCCAGGAGGCCACAACATCACGGGGGATACTCAGGGCTGGAACAAACCGGGCAGGAACACGTTTTCCTGGTGTCTTCTGTCCCCTGCTCGCCTCGTGGTAGCTCTGCTGTGTCCACACACACGGCCAGGAGGATGTGGCAGTGCTGGAAGGAGCTCAGCTTGCCCAGAGAGGCACAGGTGGAAGCTGGGATGGGATGGAGATGCAGGCACGGGGACCTGGCAGCCCATGGTGACATCCAGCTGTGGCCCTGCTGGGCTGGTCACTCTGATGTCCACTCCCTCCAAACCAGGCAGCTCTGCCCAAAAAATCTGCAAATCCTACTGCCTTCAACCTGTTGATAGACACTGAGGCTTTTCCTTTCATTTACTGATGTTATTCTCTTTTAATTCTTTATTAATCAATTCCCACATCAGCCACTCCATCAGTCTGCCTGGGATCGAAGTGGAGTTGACAGGCCTGTAATTATCCAGGTCGTCTCATTTATCCTTTTTAAACACTGGCAGAGATCTCACCTGGGAAATCAGCAGAGCA
Source organism: Notiomystis cincta (assembly GCA_013398075.1). Taxonomy (NCBI): domain Eukaryota; kingdom Metazoa; phylum Chordata; class Aves; order Passeriformes; family Notiomystidae; genus Notiomystis; species Notiomystis cincta. The sequence continues at coordinate 32,942 of VZRX01003019.1, forward strand.
GATTCACTTCTTGCTTTTGACACAGACACGATTTTGTTTCTCCTGCTGTGATGGGTCCCAGCCCTGACGCTGGGGGTCCTGTGGGAGCTGCCAAGCCAGCACTTTGCATGCTGCCACAGGCACCATCACTGCCTCCTGCAGCCTCCCAGCTTTCATTTAAAACTGGGGAGACAGCAGGCAAGGGCTCCCCAGCCTCTCTGCAGCGCAGGGACTGGTCCCTCTGCTGCTCACAGAGCACGAGCTGAGCTCCAGGGAAGGCAGCTCTCAGCTGCCACCACCTTACACAGAGAATTTCCTGAGCACCCCCTGCTCTGGGAAAGCTCAGGATGCTTTCCCCTCTTTTCCAGCTTGAAAAAGCTGTTCAAAAATAAATCAAATTTCAGAAACTGGGGCAAAATGGATTGTTTCCTCCTGGAAACAGGCCAAGGGGGGGCTACAGGTTTCCCCACCCTGGCTGGTCCTGACCCAATGTCCTCACATGGCTCAGGGTGACAGCACACAGGAGCATCCCCACAGCTGGCCATGGCCTCAGCCCCAAGAGGAAGAGGTTGGGCAGGACCCCCCTGTGTCCCCTCCTTCTGGGGGCAGTGACATTGGGGCCAGGAGCCATCCCACAAGGGTTCACAGCTGCTGAGTGTTCCCTGGTCAATCCTGCCCAGGCTGAGCTTTCCCTGGTCCATCCAAATCCTGTGAAGCTGCAACAGCCTCCAAAAAAATGAGAAACCAGCATTTGCAGGCAGCAGACATCTGTGCTAGGGCTCCTGCAGCAGGTAACAGAGCACCTATAAATCTATGTGCAGCATCCTCTGAGGCCAGGCTGCTTTTAACACCCATCAGAAGACTCTAGAAGAAGCAAAAGGAGATGGAGAAGAGAGGCAATGCTCTGGAGAGGAGCCCTGGCTGCGTGCAGGCGGGCAGCACGTTCACACCCCGCCCTTGCCTCTGATCCAGCTCCCCTTTGCTTCCAATTTTCCACTTAGGAAGGATGCTGCTTATTCAGGCAGAGCCTTGAGCAACTGGCCCAGCCCCTGGGCTGCTGCTGCAGATGGTGCAGAGCTCTGGAGAGAGGGCTGGGAAAAGCTTCCCCTCCACTGGCAGCAGAGAGGGGCAGCAGAGCCTCTGCTCGCTGCCATCTGGCACCCAGAGCTCGGGGAGCCAGGGCTGGAGCTGAAGGGGGAAGAGTTTCTCTGTTCACTCGTGTGTAGGAAGGAGGAGGAGGAGGTTAAACTGGGAGCAAGAGCCCGTTTGCCAGCCTGGCAGGGAGCACTGAGCCCTGCTGGTGACCTCTGCTCCCCTCTGCCCCTGAGGGCAGGTGAGACACAGGGTTCCTGGAGCTGGGATGCACTGGGAGCCAGAGCAGGCGTCACCAGACTCCATCCACCGTTTGTTAAACCCCCTCTGGGAAGCAGCTTTAGACCAAAGGATTTGTGTGGGATTGCTGCTCAGCAGCTGAAGGGTTTGTTATGAGCAGGGGGATACCAGGGGATGAGAAAACACAGCATTTTCAAGCCCAAGGCTGCCCGGGGCTCCCTGGCATTTCCCTCTTGCTGCTGTTTTGTAATCCTGGTTTGTGCTTCCCAGCAGGTCCCCAAAGCACGGAGCCAAAGGGCAGCTGGGTGTGTGGAGGAGGTGATCCCTCTGTGAGGAGGTTCTGCAGGGACTGCTCAGCCCTGCTGCAGGCAGGCAGGGAGGGAGGGAGGCAGCAGCAAACCCCCGAGCAGCCAGGGAAGCTTGGGAAAGGCAGCAGCCTCCAAGGAAGTGTTTGTGAGCAAGGGCTGCTGCGTGGCTCTCACACAGCAGGGTCAGCACTGCTCCAAGGAATTTGGGTCAGCTGCCTGCCTTCCCCCCACCTGAAGGCAGTTTGGAGGGTCCTTGGGCACAGGAAGGGATCTTTGTTCCAGGGCAGCCTGGGGGACATCACGGGGATGGTCCCATCGAGCCCCAGGGGTGCAGAGCTGAGGTGACGGCACCGCTGCCAAAGCAACAGGGACATCCCCCAGCAAGGCTTCTGAGCGTGACATTGCTGCCCATGTCTCACCTCTGCTGGCTCTGAGCCGCTTTCCAGCTGACCCTGGGGCTCCTCTCCCTCTCTCCTGCCTCCCCTGGCCTTCCACCACAGCAGTGGGGTGCTCTCTCTGCAGCAACACGAGGGGATGGCTGGAGGCAGCACGGGCACCAGAGATGAAGGAAGCCCACCAGGATCCTCCTTGGCAGAGCCCTCAGCAGGGGAGGGAGTGCAGGAGCACAGGAGCACAGCCCAGACCAGAGCAGCTCCACCAGTGCCCCAGTCCAAGCCCACAGTGCAGTTTGGAGAACCAAACAAGCTCTGAGTGTGGCACCCACAGAGCTCCCACGGGTCCCCATTCCCAGCACAGCAAACCCATCCCACCACACAGAGAGCACCCACTGCTGCCTGAAAGGCCCTTCAACAGCTCTGTTCAATACCTGTGTGGTTTAGAAAAAGCCTGGCATCGATTCTCTCTGCACATCCCAAGCTCCCAGCACTGGGATCCCTTTGTGTGGCAGCATTTATGTAACACACTCAGTGCATCACAACTGTGCAGAGGCACCTGCAGAAAGTCCTTCTGAGCACACCCAGAGCTGCTTGCTCACCAGATGGGAGACACAGCCCACAAACCACTCAGGGACATTGCAGTGTGTGCTCTTTGCTCACAGGCCCCAGCACCACCCAGCAAACTTCCCAGGAATTCAAGAGTGCAGAGGATTTTGTAGCTGCAGGGATGAAGCTGTGAAAAATAAATGGGCTTTGTTTGGTAGCTTCCTGCCACTTGTGGGAAACAAAGTGGTTTCAAACACCACAGCTTTTAAAGCTGGGTATTTTTAAAATAAAGAAGTGAAGGAGATTTCCAGCTGACACCAGAGAGGCAAGATGAGCTTGGGAAGAGCTGGGGAAGGAGATGGAGGCTTTGGAAATGCTCAGCCCTTCTTTCTTCCCTCAGCAGCACTGGGACAGACTGGAAGAGCCTTCAGCCTCACAGGGCTGCCTCACACAGCTCTGTGCTGGCCTTGGGTGGCAAGTGCTGGCCTTGGGTGGCAAGTGACCCCCATGAATGTCACCTCAACAAGGTTTTGTGCAGGAGTATAAAAGATTTTGGGCAGGACAGAGGTGTCTGTGGGGTGAGCATCACCCTGCTCACCTCAGGCTGGGGTTTGGGGCAGGATGAAGAGCCTTGACCCCCAGCAGGCAGCTGCTCACCTGTGGAAATACAGCCCAGCAGCTGGAGGAGGCATTTCCCAGTTTTACAGCAACTTCCCGGGCCCCAGGTCAGAACTGAAAGTGGTTTCTTTTTGAGAAGCTATTTAGACCTGTACAGAGGCACACACACCATCTCCATAAATTCCAGCAATGTCGAGGGCAGCAGGATCAGAGAATATGTCCTGACCACGAATCCATCAATCTCTTCAGGAAAGAATCAATTTTTATGTGCTCGTAGCTGTGGGGATTATTGTTGACCTTGTGCAACCATAAATAGAAGGCACTTTTGGCACAGTCCCTGCTTTCATCTGGCTCCTCTTTATCTTCCTCTCTCTCTCCACCTCCCCATTTTTGGAAGGTAACTGCCTACTTTGCACCTGCCTACAGCAACCTCCTTTGGAAACATCCATGCATCTTTATCTGCCAAAGGCAGAATCAGACCAGAGAATCACAGAGCACTTGGGGTTGGAAGGGAGCCTAAAGCTCATCTCATTCCACCCCCTGCCATGGCAGGGACACCTTCCAGTGTCCCAGGCTGCTCCAAGCCCATCCAGCCTTGGACGCTTCCAGGGATGGGGCAGCCACAGCTTCTCTGGGCACCCTGTGCCAGGGCCTCCCCAGTCTCAGAGGGAAAAATTCCTTCCCAGTATCCCACCTAAACCTTCCCTCTGGCAGTGAAGGCATTCCCCCGTGTGCTGTCACTTTGTGTCAGTGTCCAAAGTCCCCTTGGAGCTCCTGGGCTCCATCTCCACCAGGGAGCTGTGCTCGGATTCCCATGAGCAGGGCACAGCTGAGGTGGGGCACAGAGCACCTGGGGCACTCCCCAGACCATCTCCATGATCACTGACAGCTCCCCACGCTGCACCCACGGGTTCATGACCCTGGGCTGAGCTGGGCTGTTCAGCTGGGAGCTGCTGGAATGGCTCCCACAGCTCTGCCCTGCTCCCTCCAGCCAGATCCATCCACAGCCATCATTAACTCCTGAAATCCGGGACAACCATGGCCAGTGGGCAGCTGGGGTCCCTCAGCCCATGGCTGGGGCAGAGCCAGCCAGCCCTGCCTGTTTGGACCCTCAGCCCAGGGCTGCCTTTTCCTTCTTCTCCAGCGCCCAACCAATCAACTGAATAAACAAGGAAGCAGCAATTAACCCGGCCTCTCCATCAGCCTGCTGAACCAGCCTCTCCAAATGGAGGCTCACAGCCCTCCCTGCCAGCCCAGGCAGCTTCAGAGCACGAGATCACCAATAATTGCTCATCCTCTGCTCCTCTCCACCCACACCTGAGTCAGCCTGAGCTCCCCCAAAACCAAGGGCAGGCTCTTGCACAAGGCAGCTGGGGCAGGCACTGCTGTCACACAGGCTGTGACCTGGGGTGTTCCATTCTTCTCACGCATCAGGACACTCTACAGCCTCTCCCCTGAGCATCTCACCTCATTCCTGGGAGCATCACAGCAGCTTTCAGCTCTGGGATGAGCCACGAGGCCGGATCGTGTTTCCCACAAAGCATCGAGCCCTTATGGATCCCACAGGAATGAGGTGAGGCACAGGTTCTGTGAAATTACTGAGGGGGAAAAAATATATATATATA
>VZRX01003020.1:0-143021 GCA_013398075.1 Notiomystis cincta
CTCCCCCGCCGCCCCCAGGGCCTCCCTGCCGGGCAGGGCCGTGCGAGGGCGGCTGCGAGGTGCGGCACACGCAAAGGGAGCTCTGCTGCTCCAGAGATGAGACCTCGCCGTGCTTTAACGCTGTCCCTGGCAGGGGTTGCAGCTCGGGACTTCTGCAGTGCGTCGCTGTTAATAGCTGATGCTAATAAGCTACTTGGCATATTTCTGATCCCCCCTCACCCTCCTGAAAAAGTGTTCCTGGGCTTTCATGTTCCAGTCACCTGTTTTCATCTGACACATGTTTAAAGCTAGATTGGGTAAAACCCCCCACCAAATACCAAAAAACAAACTTGCAAGCAATGATTTAATGACCTTTGTACTTGGAGAGGAAGGTATTTGAAAGAGATTGATCTGCTATGTTCAGTGCAAAAAAATAAAAGCCCTCACTGTGTTTAGAACTTCACAAACACAGAGCTTAGTCTATCAGTAGCTGAAAATCTTGGCAAAAGTAAGTTTATCATCCTTAGCTATACAATGGGCCAAATAGATTTTTTTTTTATTTTAAAACTCAGTGTTGTATCTTTTTGTCCTGCTGATAATTGATGTTTATAGAACTGGAAAGAAGCCTTTGTATTGCTGTAAAGAATGGTCATCTTTGGGTTCTTCTGTCGTCCTTTAACCCCAGTTGGCACCTAAGCCCCGAGCAGCCACTTGCTCTTTCCCCCACTGGTGGGATGGGGGAGAGAATCAGAAGAGTGAGAAAACTCGTGGGCTGAGATAAAGACAGTTTAACAGGTAAAACAAAAGCCACCACACAAGCAAGGCAAAACAAGGAATTAATTCACCTTTTCCCATGGGTAGGCAGGTGTTCAGCCACCCCCAGGCCAGCAGGGCCCCACACACATAACAGTGCCCGGGGAAGATGGACACCATCACTCCCAACAGCCTCCCCTTCCTCCTTCTTCCCCCAGCTCCACAGGCTGAGCACGGTGCCAATGGCAGGGAATGTTCCTTGGGTCAGCTGGGGTCAGCTGTCCTGGCTGTGTCCCCTCCCAGCTTCTTGATGGTGGGGTGGAGTGAGAGGTGGAAGAGGCCTTGACTCTGTGCAAGCACTGCTCAGCAATAACCAAAACATCCCTGAGTTATCAACGCTGTTTTCAGCACAAATCCAAAACAGAGCCCCATACCAGCTACTGTGGAGAAAATAAACTCTACCCAAGCCAATACCAGCACAAGAAGGCAAAATTCAATTGTGACCTCTTTAAAAGACTCATGAAGCTTTTCTGTGTGGTTTGCAGTTTTAGAAGCTGTTCCTCACGGATCACAAATTATGTGAAAAATAAAAAGGCCCATTACTCTTCTAACATGTATGTGAGATAAGTGTGAGAAATAAATCCTAGAGGTCAGTGTTAGGGTTGTAAGTACAAAAACGTGTCAGGTTTTTGTGGAGACTTGTGTGAACTTGGAGAATTATTTTCCAAAGAGTAGTCTTACTAATTTGAAAATACAATTTCAGGAGTCTAAGCACAGAAAGTTTATCTTTTTCTAAAACTCACAAGCAGTTCAGGATTTGATTTCCTAATTGTGCCTCTATGACTCCTAGAGTGAGATATTTTGCTTTATGACTATGAATAGGCATTCAAAGGACGCAGAGATAAACAGAGTGGTTATCTCTGTCTTGTAGAATTCTTGCATTAGAAGATTTTTTTGGCATTTCTGTTTTAGCAGTCATTTCACTGACAGCAGGAAAATATAATGCTTTGTGACAATCATTTTGAATGTTGGTAACTGGAATAATAAGAATGCAAACCAATTCTAAGCCAACAGAGATTTTAGATTTTAGATTAAGTTTTATGGAATTCAGATTTTATTGGTTACTTTGCCTCTAGGATTATACAGTGTAGAATGTTGCTTTTAAAGAAAATACAAAACTTGATAAATCTCTGTTTGTTGAATTTAGAGGCCAGACTAGTAAGAACTGTAATAAGTTCAGCAGCATTGATTGCTTGCTGTAGATTATACTGTTTGCTTTCATGAATGCCAGTGTGGATTACCCAGGACAAAACTGATAGGCAAGAATGAGGCAGCTGGCCACTTATGCTCTCAGAAAGAAAGTTTATTCTCTTTACTGGGGGGTTGTAAATTGGAGAAAATTTCAGCTTGATTTCTGCTTAAAAAACTTAAGGGAGCTTTTAAGCTCTTAGCTTAAAGTAGGCACTGCCTACTGCTGCCATTCAAAGGGAGTCTGAGTATCACCTTTCAGGATTTAATACCAAAGGGAAGGTGTAACCCTCAAGTGGGTGATGGTTCTTCAGCCAGTTAGCTGCATTACAGAGCTCTGTAAACAGTCAGATATGTTTTCATACTTGTGTGCATAGTGATTGAAATAGTCTGTTTTAGCCCTGTGTTGTGCTGTTCAGTAAAAATTCAGTGGTGATAAGAGAAACTGAGTTCAGGCACCATCTCCTTCCATGCAGAAAGTGAGCCCCTCTCCAGTGGGTGGAATGCAACTTTTTGGGGTCATCCACGTGTCCGTGTGTGAGGCAGCTCTCTGAAGCAGGCCACCTGAGCCCAACTCCAAGCTGGAACTGTGCACGTTGGAGCTTTAGCAGGAAGCATAACCTTGACAGAAATAGCTGTGGAGATAAACTGAGAGCAGTTCCTAAGGCCTGACTGTGGGAATGGGACTTAACCAGCTAAATTAGCCAGCTAATCTTGCTGGGCTCCATCCATAACAGCGAGCCAGTCCTCCTTCCACTGTCCCTCTTTGGCTCTGTCAGGCTCTTTCCTGAGCTGGTTTAGTTCTCTAGCCCAGCAAAATACTTGGGGGTTAAATCAGCTTATGTCAGGTCCAGGCTGAGCCACACAAGAGCCTGGCAAAGAGCAGGAGTTTATGGCTAAGAGAAGGTGATATTCTGGTTCTCGTGGTGGTGAGCTGAACCTGGGATGTAAATTACAGAGGACAAAGATATTGTACATAGGTGCAAACATAAGGAAGCCATAAAACAATGAGTTTGGAAGGTCAGAATATCACCTCCCTTAGTACACAGTTGAATTGAAATCTGCAACTAAGGCAAGCTACATTTTTGTTCATGGATAATTAAAATACTTTAATTTGTGTCACTGCTAACTAGTCATTTACAGCTATACTGTATTTAAAAAAGACATGTAAGTGATTTTATGTGAGAGTAATTAATGCAGTCTGAAGTTTGTACCACCAAGTTGAGTCCTGTCTATCTTACATGATAATGCATTGGAAATATGAAGAACTATTTATCTGCATTCTCTATGATTTAAACTTCAGTGGTATCTTTTAAAACAATACATTGAGATTTTATATTCCTTCCCTCTGCAGTGCCTGCATCAGGGACAAAATACTGTGTGTACAGCACAAACTGAAGACATAGCCACTTACATGAGATGTTCTGCAACATCTGGGACTGAGTGTGACTATGAAACAAAAAAATTGCTGCCATTAGCTAGCTTTTCAAACTGGCTCTCCAAATAATAGCGAATTTTAACAGTAACTACATAGAAACAGGATTAAAAGAGTGTTATTTGGAGTCTGGAGGAAAGTGTTTGTCTTCAGGTATTGTTTATTTGGCTTTTAGATGTCTTTATTCCATTGCTCTGGAGCCTGATGATTGCACTGCAGCTGGCACTGTAGAAAAGTCTGTAATCTGTGGTATGTGTCCCCCCATCAGATATTTTTGAAATTTGCAAGGTGTTCTTTGAAGTTTAATGCTCTTTATCTTTACAACAGAGGAATTCACAGAAGAGAATGGATTTTAGGGAGCCTACCACGAAGGGCAAAATTAGTTCAAGTGAAGATTTATATCTAGAAGAATCTTTGTACAGATAGAACAACCATGTTTTGATAATTATAAAACTGTCCTTAAGTCTTCAAATACTGAAACCTCTGTAAGTTTCAGTATCACTAAAAATCTGCACCTGCGGCAACATATTTCTGTGGCTAATACCATTTCTGCCCACTGGCACTCGTTTTGCTCAAGAGCGGAGGCACGAAGGTATAAAAGGTTTCGAAGAAAAGACATTAAGCTTTAAAAAGCGTCTTTCTTTTTTCCGTGACAGCACGGGAGGAGGGAAGGAGCAGAGTGGAGCCGAGTGGTGCAGCCGCAGGGCTGGATTTGCTGGGCGAGAGCTCGCCCTGGTGGCCTGCCGAGAAATCAGCTCTGCCAGGTCCTTACGTGCACACGGCTGCGTTTTATTTGTTGTTCCTCCTCCTTTAAAGGAATATTTCATCATCATATTCTCCTTTTTGCTCTGCGTTTATGTATTTATCCCCTTATAGGGACATTACGACTGGAAAGAGGCATTTCTCAAATATTTTAGCTATTCTTTGCACACGTGTATTTAAAATACTTCTCTTTTCAATAGGGAAAAAATATTTTTTGTGGTTAAACAAATTGCCATCTTCTTGAAAATGTGTCGTGATTTCTCTCTTCTTGTGTCCCAGAGAGGCTTTTTACAGTACTGCCAGAGAAAGTTAATAGACCACCTTTCAGCAGCACTCACTTATGTCAGGAAAAACCAGTCTTTATTCCTCCATTCAGAGACATCATAAGTAAACTGCAGTAGCTTGGGAACTCCAGACTCATTAACTGCATAGAAAGGAGTGCCAGGATCTCTGTAAATAGCTGGAGGTACACTTTAGTTATGTTCCTTGTATGTTAGGTCAAATGTAATATACCTGGAAAGTAAATACTAAAAGAATGTTGATTAGAAAAAAACCTGTACCAAGCCAGGTGTACCTAGAGGACAGCCTAGAAGCTGAGCCTGACTGCAGCCCGGGAGCCAAAGGGTGGGAGGTGTGTGGGTGCAAGCACAGAGAGGGCTTCTCCCAGCTCTTCTCCCAGCACCCTGCTCCAGGTTACACAGCTGCTGCATCAGAGGATGCCTTGAGCACTGGCAGCTGAGCCCTCAGAGCAGGGAGGGTGCATGGTGATGGTAGCAAAGGTTTTTTAGGGAGGAAAGGCTGCAGGCTCTTCGAGCTGGTTACAGGCTTTTTGTGGGCCTGGGATGAATTCAGGGAACTCCAGTGACCCCTTGTACTTTCATCACTGTAAAAGCAGCAGTAACATGAGCAGCTTGGTAAGTGAGCTACTGGATAATATATTGGAAAAGAAAAGAAATATTTATTTATCAGGCCAGAGGTACTTTTTTTTTTTCCTAGGGTGTGTTACACATCTCCACTGGACTTGGTTTCCTGGTTCTGGAGTCCACTGATTGCAAAACTCCTTTTCAGATCTTCTCTATTCCTTTCTGTTCCTGGACCAAATTATTTAATTACTGCATATAAAGTGTTACAGCAGGGTCAGTGAGAATATCTATATCTATTGTTAGAATATTCAGGATGACCTGTCCAGCTACTTTTCTCATGTGCTTTTAGCCTGGCATTTCTTAGTCATTGTAAGGGCTGATTCACTTGGCTCTCTGTTCTATCCCTCAATGTACAAGTGTTTAATCCATAGCTGCCTTGCTACCCTCTTGTATTAGGATTAGATTTGGAGGGTTGAGTGTAAAGAAGTAGTTTTGAGGACTTTTTTGAGAATTTTTTCTGTTTGTATCCAACAGGTAACAAGTTATGCAAGTGCCTGTAGGAATGACTATGTAGCAAAAGCAGAGATAATAAAATTTATGATAGATAAAATAGCCTTTGGATCTGACAAGATGCTGTGTAAGATGAAATGCTGTCACACCTGGCTCAATAAATCTACAGGGAAAGAAGGGAGAGTGGATCTTCTGCATTTTCCCAAAAGACAGAAACAAGCAAAATTTTAGACAGGCTGGAATTTGTTATAATAATTTTGTAACAAGTGGTTCACAAATTCTCCAGCTACAAGACCTAGACACTTTTAAGGAAATAAATGATTCTTGCTGTGAGCTTTTATTAATAGCTATGTAAAAATACATTCTTTTAAAGAAGCAGCAGAATGCAGTGGATGGTGTAGTGAAATGATCAATTGTAGGAAACTAATGAAGTCTTTCAAAGAATTTGCAGTAGATTTTGAAGAACAAATGTATATATGGTTTTAGATTTTCTGAGTAAGTTGTATTTTAAGAATAATGTGTTACTAGGTTGGAATAGATTTAGCTGTACTTTTTGAAATAGAATTTCAAGGACCTCCATTATCTGAATTTAGATCTCTCAGTAGGTATCCAGATTTTTGAAGGATAAGTGCTCAATATTTAACATGATAGTTAAATCTTAACCAAGACTTCAAACTTGGTCTGTACCCAACAATTCCTTATTATTATTGTTGTTATTAAGTGAGATCTGCTTAACATTTACCAGTTCTGGAAACACTACCTATAGTAATTAACTCTTGGTTCAGTCCCAAGGAAACAGAGGCAAAACTTCTGTTGATTTCAGACGTGCAAGATCAAGTTTTATTTGATAATACAGCCACTTAAGCACGTGTGTTACACTGCAGTGAGAGATCTGTCATAGTCTGATGTGCTGTTCTGTGTTATCAGATACATTGACCCCGAGTTTTTCTGAACTCTCAAGTGCATGGGAAGTTTTGTATATCTTCCCATTTTTCTAAGGTTGACCTAGAGAAGACACAAAGCTTTCTTCAGTTATTTGCCAAAAATGGCTTTCCATAAGAACTTCTTGAATTGTCTACACTAGAAACTAAGGGTAGAGTAGAAAGTAAGGTTCTTCACGTGGGGTGAATTACCATTGATTTAAAGATAATGTTTCCTGAGAGGCTCATTAAAAAAACGTTTGTAGTGTTTAATTCCTGCAAGATGGACACCATGAACTTGCCAGATGGCAGAGTGCCACACTAGGTGGCTATAATGTTTCATTTCTTGTGTGTACAATTCTTATCAGTAAGAAGTTTCCAGAATAAACAGGCTGATTGGCTTTATGGTGCTCACTTCTTTAGGATATGGAGAGTCCTTGGATGGGCATCTGCTGCTTAAAATACCAGAAATAGGGGCCAAAAGCAAACATGTATTTAATTTTATATCAGAAGATGCAGAGAACATGGAAACCGCTATAAATTAACTGTCTATTTACTCTTTGTGAAATGAAATAGTCTGAGCCTTTCTTCTGATAAAACTAATTACAGGGTTCAGAAATTACTCAAGACTGCAGACTGAAGCTGTACCAATTTTATCTGAGAGATCACTGTAATTGCAGCAGTGAAGTGCCTGCAAATTTGTGTTGCTTAGTAACATTATGGACAAAGTTATGGGGAAGGAGTCATCCTTTTACTGACTTTTCTGTTGGAATGTCATTCACTATTTGCACATCACTATTTTAGCATTATGCCCTGGCAAGACACAGTTTGTGAGCCCTGTCTGCTTGGAGCTTGTGCCTATGGAGACTTACCTCAGGGAATGATTTTGCTCAATAAAGAGCTAAAACTTCAAGGAGACTCCTAAGTCAAGTGTGTCCATAAATCTTTGCAGGCTTCAGAAATAGTGTAATTATGCTAAACTTAGTTACAAACATGGTGCAATAGAATGGAATGGATTTTTAGTTATTTTCTAGTAATTCACTTTTTGCCATATTTGTATTTTTAATTACCTTTTTTTGTCTTCAGATTTTTTTGGGTGGAGGATATTCCCCTTTTTGTCTCTATGCAATCTATATTTTGCATAGGAAGATGAATCCTTTATTTGGAGGTCGAGTACAGCTGGCAGAGTTTTCAAGTCATCTCAAGAGAAGTCAGGGCTATATATAAAGTGTTGAGTAATAAGTGACATATTATATGATCACTTCATCTATGTTTGTCTGTAAGGAAAAAATGGGTTTCGATACATTTGAAACCTTATTTGAGTTTCATTAGTCTCTTTAAAGATTATCAGTTGTTTCCCCAAACTCTTTAAATTTCTTTTCAGTGTTATCTCTGCTTAGCTGGGTGAGTGACAACAACCCAGTTCCCCCAGGTATGGGGGAATCCTGCCAGCTGATGTATTACAGCCTCTTGTTTTTTACCTGCTGATAAACTCACTGAAAGTAAGAGCAAAGGATGATTTTTACTGAGCTCTGGCTGGGTATACTGTGGGGAGGAAAACCCCCAGTTCTGCTTAGTCTCATAATGTGGTGTGACATGTTATGCTGATAATCAGGTCAGTCATGTAAAGAGTGATCTAGTGGTGGAGAGCCAAGAAGGAAAACGCTTTGACATCATCTCCTTCTGCAGCCCTGAGGTGAGGCAGGCTGTGTGGGATTTATTTCCAAGTTCCTGCACTTGGAACTGCTTGGTGGTCACTGTTTGGGAGTGAAAGGGCAGCATCATCTGGAGTAATTTGGAAGACTCGCTGGCTGATGCCAGCTTGTCTGTGCAATCCAAAAGTATTCTTTGCTATTTGAGCTATTCTAACTCAGACTGGTGTAGTGCAGAGATGCCTGAGCTACAAGACCAGAAGCAGTTTGGTGTGACAGCAGCAGGTTCTGTATAGGCTAATTCATTCTGTCCAGAGGCAAATGTTTTGAATTATGACCTGGGAGCAGAATAAATTGCCCATGGGAACTCTGGGCTGCTGGATTAGTTTTGTGATGACTTGGAAGCAGTCTATTCACTAGAGACTATTTTGCTAGATATGTGTGGGCCCTGCTTCTTGAGGATTACCATTTGACCAGAGCTTGTTCCACAGCATTATGTGTGACAAAGCCAGCAAGTTGTTCCTCTAGAAACTCCTGTGGGAGGAGGAAAAATGCCTCCTTAAGCTGTGCCCTGGTGTCAGTGCTGAATTCAGTGAGGTTTTTTTCCAGTCTGTCATGGTAGGGATGAATTGTCAGACACATACTGAACCAGGGGATAGAAACCCCTCTGTTCTGGTGTAAGGCATGATGAAATGAATGTGAGACCTACATTTTGGGACTGCCTTGGCCAAGCCAAGGGATTATTCACATTTCTTTGGCCTGGTGTTTGATGTGTTTACAACACACAATTTGAATTAGATGTAGTTAACAGTGCCTGGGGGACTTGGTTTAGTTCAGGATTTTTTGGTGAGGGTTCAACAAGCTTGCCCAAGAGCCAGTGGGAGTGGTTGATGACACCTGATGCTGACAGGTGTTCAGGATGTGATCCATCCAAGACAGCGTGTTGGCCTCTCTAGTGTGTTCCTTTCCATTTCCTGTCTACTGTGAATTTAAGTAAAGACACACTTGGCTGTGCCTGCTTTATCAGCATTTTTGTTTTGAAATTTGGTATAAAATAATTTGAGGTTGCTTATTTTGTACCTTGCAGACTCAGACTTTCCTTTGGACCAGATGCCAGTGCTCACCTGTCACATTAACAGAGAATAATGACAGGCTTTTAATTCCCCTGCTAAGTTTGCTCTTAAGTGGACTATAGTTTAAAATGTACCTCATGTGAAAAGAAAGGTGGTGGGGTTTTGTGGGTTTTTGTGGTTTTTAAAATTTTTTTTTTAATTGACATTTAATCTTCTCAATATATGCTTAGGCTGCAAGGCTAGGAAGTTGGGCAAAAGCAGTTACAAAACTTGCATCCCTGTTCAGGATTGCTTGATATTGATCCCTGGATCAATAAGTTAAGAGCTGGACTTGATGATCCTTTTTGNCATTAGTCTCTTTAAAGATTATCAGTTGTTTCCCCAAACTCTTTAAATTTCTTTTCAGTGTTATCTCTGCTTAGCTGGGTGAGTGACAACAACCCAGTTCCCCCAGGTATGGGGGAATCCTGCCAGCTGATGTATTACAGCCTCCTGTTTTTTACCTGCTGATAAACTCACTGAAAGTAAGAGCAAAGGATGATTTTTACTGAGCTCTGGCTGGGTATACTGTGGGGAGGAAAACCCCCAGTTCTGCTTAGTCTCATAATGTGGTGTGACATGTTATGCTGATAATCAGGTCAGTCATGTAAAGAGTGATCTAGTGGTGGAGAGCCAAGAAGGAAAACGCTTTGACATCATCTCCTTCTGCAGCCCTGAGGTGAGGCAGGCTGTGTGGGATTTATTTCCAAGTTCCTGCACTTGGAACTGCTTGGTGGTCACTGTTTGGGAGTGAAAGGGCAGCATCATCTGGAGTAATTTGGAAGACTCGCTGGCTGATGCCAGCTTGTCTGTGCAATCCAAAAGTATTCTTTGCTATTTGAGCTATTCTAACTCAGACTGGTGTAGTGCAGAGATGCCTGAGCTACAAGACCAGAAGCAGTTTGGTGTGACAGCAGCAGGTTCTGTATAGGCTAATTCATTCTGTCCAGAGGCAAATGTTTTGAATTATGACCTGGGAGCAGAATAAATTGCCCATGGGAACTCTGGGCTGCTGGATTAGTTTTGTGATGACTTGGAAGCAGTCTATTCACTAGAGACTATTTTGCTAGATATGTGTGGGCCCTGCTTCTTGAGGATTACCATTTGACCAGAGCTTGTTCCACAGCATTATGTGTGACAAAGCCAGCAAGTTGTTCCTCTAGAAACTCCTGTGGGAGGAGGAAAAATGCCTCCTTAAGCTGTGCCCTGGTGTCAGTGCTGAATTCAGTGAGGTTTTTTTCCAGTCTGTCATGGTAGGGATGAATTGTCAGACACATACTGAACCAGGGGATAGAAACCCCTCTGTTCTGGTGTAAGGCATGATGAAATGAATGTGAGACCTACATTTTGGGACTGCCTTGGCCAAGCCAAGGGATTATTCACATTTCTTTGGCCTGGTGTTTGATGTGTTTACAACACACAATTTGAATTAGATGTAGTTAACAGTGCCTGGGGGACTTGGTTTAGTTCAGGATTTTTTGGTGAGGGTTCAACAAGCTTGCCCAAGAGCCAGTGGGAGTGGTTGATGACACCTGATGCTGACAGGTGTTCAGGATGTGATCCATCCAAGACAGCGTGTTGGCCTCTCTAGTGTGTTCCTTTCCATTTCCTGTCTACTGTGAATTTAAGTAAAGACACACTTGGCTGTGCCTGCTTTATCAGCATTTTTGTTTTGAAATTTGGTATAAAATAATTTGAGGTTGCTTATTTTGTACCTTGCAGACTCAGACTTTCCTTTGGACCAGATGCCAGTGCTCACCTGTCACATTAACAGAGAATAATGACAGGCTTTTAATTCCCCTGCTAAGTTTGCTCTTAAGTGGACTATAGTTTAAAATGTACCTCATGTGAAAAGAAAGGTGGTGGGGTTTTGTGGGTTTTTGTGGTTTTTAAAATTTTTTTTTTAATTGACATTTAATCTTCTCAATATATGCTTAGGCTGCAAGGCTAGGAAGTTGGGCAAAAGCAGTTACAAAACTTGCATCCCTGTTCAGGATTGCTTGATATTGATCCCTGGATCAATAAGTTAAGAGCTGGACTTGATGATCCTTTTTGAGATCATCAGCTCAGACTATCCTGTGATATTACTAGATCTGTCTGTTGGTTGTGGTTTGGTTTTGGTTTTGTTTTTTTTTTAAAAGTCTGTACAAAACTGTGTGTGCTATTTCAAATTGTATTAGAACATCTTGAGGGTTTTGGCAAGTTTTAAGATATCTGATGTGATGAATGGAACAAAGTCTCAGAATTCACACTCCAAGGTGCCTGGGTAGTAAAATTGTGCCATTTCAGTTACCAGAAAATCTCATCATTTGTTTGGATTCCACATTTTCTTCTGGGAGGAGGGAAAGCTGACAAATGCTCACCAGGCAGAACTAAATAGTTCAAAATCTTCTCTACCCAGCTGCACTGTGGAAGTGTAACACTGGAAGTATTCAGATCTGCTTTATATTGAAATTTGTGAGGGACAGTGCAGACACCAATGTTTCTGATTTCAATGGCTTTGTTTTTCTGCTCTCATTTTAACCATTCATTGATATGCTTAGCTAATGTGTGCTTATATTCTCACTTTTCAACATTGTATGTGGCAAATTAATTTCAAATGGGGTCTTATTACTGGAATAGAAGCAAAGGAAGCAAATAAGTAGCTCATGAAAAAAAGTTTTTCCTCCAAAGAGTTAGATGCTTTTATGAAATACACATAAACACAATTCCATTTATTTTTCAGTATCAATACCAAAATGGAAAGCATATAATGATAAAACACAGACAAAATTTTTTCATATGAGAACATTTGTTAGTGGGAGAGGTACTCTGGTTAAAGGGACTGTAAAAGGGTATGGTTTCCAAGAAGACTTGGGTCAATAGCATCTGATGGTTCTGTAAAAAAATCAAAATTATTTTTGCAAACACATCTAGGAAAACTTACATAAGCAGGAAATATACTAAAGATGAGGAAAATAACATTCCTCAGAATCTTTTAAGGTGGTAAGAAAGACTGGCCTTTCTTTTTCCTTTCCCAGGAGGTTGTTTCTGTGCTGTCTTTGCCCATTCTCTGTCAGTGTAGGGTCATTCACCTCTGTGATAAACAACTGTCTGACAGAATCTGTCAAATGCTTTTATTGCTTACGAAGCCGTTCTGTTTGCAACGCTGCACCACAGAAGCTGCAGTAAGACACTGTCAGCTCTCCTAGCATTGCATTTGAATTTCATTTAGTGGTGCTCTAATGAATTGCAGTCTCTCTCAGCCCAGTCTGAGGCTTCACTTGAAGGCTGTACAAGCTGATTAGAAATACTCTCTGTGGCCTAAGCACAGGGAGTGTCTTTATCAGCCAAGGGGTTTCAGAGTGCTCTCAGTCATCTCAGATGGGAGAAGGAGCTGGTAGGGCTGAGCAGGCTGCAGGGAGATTTGTGTGTTTTCCCCGTGGCAACAAAACTTTCAAACCTAATGTGGTGTCTGACTTGTCATCCGTAATGTACAGGGAACACTTGACAGCTTCTCCAAGGTGTTTTATGCGTGGACATCTGGAGATCACATGGCTTCTGCGTCCTGAACCTTCAGCAGCGCTAAAAGAGCCGGTGTTTGTGAATGAGGATACTGTGTAGCCTCTCTCGGAATGACTCCTGGGCACAGAATTCAGGCAAGAGGGAAACAGTTCCCAAGTATTCTGCTTGCCTTGAAAGAAGCCGTGTCTGTTATCCCCACCCAGGTCCTAGTTAATTCCACAGGCCGTGAGTAACAGTGGGATGTCAGATATAAATCAGCCTACGTGGTATGTACATAACAAAACTTGGGCCTTTTTGGTTTTAGGGCCCATGCTCTCTCTTGTTCTGTCCATGAAGTAAGACAGCCCTCTGAGATTCTGCTTTGGAGGATAATTCTTCTGTGAAACTCTTTATGCTGGGTATGGAGTTTTCCTTTTTTCTTACCTAAACACCTTCCAGTTTGCACCAAGTATAGTAGGTGTGGTCAACTCTGAAATAAAATGAGGGCAAATTTGGGTTCTTTTGTGCATTGTGTCATCACAGTTAGTCATCTTTAAGATCACTTAGACTGATCTGATTTAGAAGTATTTAAAGTAACATTAGCCTGCAGGGTCATATTTCATGTTAGGTTTCATTTTAGAAAAAATTCTTGAAGTTGACATCTTCTATTCTGCATATTCTCTTCTGCTGAAATAAAAGCTGATTTAGGTATTGGAAGAAGGAATGTGGGCCCCAAATAAGGACAAATTAATTTCCACGTGTGCTCCTTCATGCCAGCTTACATTATCACATATTTTCCTGTGTTTGGGTCATTACTTGGAGACCAGTAGACACAGCAAAGAACAGAGTTGTCTGAAGTTGAGTTGTTTAACAACTTATTTTTAAACACCATTACCTCATGTTTTAGTTCTGTTTCTAGTCTCACTGCTAACACTTAGGGATTAGTTTGATTTGTGAGATGAACTCGCTGGCCAAACACCCCATGGAAGTTACCTTAGCTAATGGAATGACATAAAGTAAACAACTTTTCTTTTTATTTATATTGCATACATCAAGCATTAGAAAAACATGTTGTCTGATACGGAGGGAGAATGATCTTTGAAAGCACTGGGACTAAACTCTTGAGCACACTCTCTTTTTATAGTTAGTCCTGGTTATCTGGGGACCTGAACTGTCTGCAGCAAAGATGGGATTTCTACCAGCAATAATAGTTTGCACATCCAAGGCTCTGTCTTGCACATGCTTGCAGAAAAAAACCAGAAGTATCAACATTCCATCTGATAGTATAAAAAAGAAATTAATGTGAAAATTTAAAGCCTTCAGGTTGTGAGGGATGAGTGATAGTGCTACAGTGCACTGTACTGTTCCAAATTTCTATTAGATTTTTCTAACCTTAATGTGGGTATCACAGTGATGGAGCATAAATCCCTGTCTCTGCAGCATTCTCTAACTGCTTATGGCAGAACAAACAACACCTGTGTCAACACATTGACTGCTGGAAATGTTTTCTTCATTACTGCTCCTTCTTATATTATTCAGAGGAGTTCTTGTAATTCTTCCTTGAGAATGCCTCAGCTACCAAAGTGGTTATTGTTCACAATATTTATAGCCTTGGGACTTGGAGACCAGGCTAGACTGTGTTCAGGAGAAGAACAATGAGATTTTTCTATTAATTTCAACTGAATTGCATGTGGGATTAATTAACCCATAGACTGGAGTAAAAAAGTTGTCCAGTTATTATAGCTTTTTTTTTGTTGTTGTTGGAGGTGATTGATTACAAGTTGGGCTGACAAGAAAACCTACAATACTCTAGAACTATGCTGTAAATTCAGAATGACTTTTACCGAGTCTTGTAATTTCATAGATGACTTTTTTTGTAGTTGTTCGTGGAAAATCTGATGCTGAAATTTAAATGAGAGTTTTCATTCTCTCTGCTGCAGGATTCTGTAAGAATATTCTTGGACTAGAAACATCAAAGAAAGCAAGTACCAGATTAGGAATTCTCTAGGATGTTTTTTTTCCTCTCACCTTCTGTGTTTTCTCAATACTGACCATCTTGTTCTATCCTTGTTCCCAGAATTTATTGTGATGGATATGTTGTGAAGCACACCAGAATCATATACTGAAATGACAGTGTTATTAACATAAAGGATAATGTAGCAACTTTGATGAAAGCTGTGTCTGTTTTCCACCAATAACCAAGTCTGGGATGTCTGTAGCATATCAGACTTTTGGCAATCTCAGTTGTACTGTCAGTCAAGGACTCAGCCTTGGTTGGAAGGACAGAGCACATAGCTACCCACTGACAGACACACTGAAATCCAAAGGTGATTGTTTTTCTTTCAGTTTGTTGTAGTTTTGCCTGTAAAAATAAGGTGTTTAAAAAAATAGGGTGTTTTTTTTGTTTAAAAAAAAAAGAAAAAAAAAAAGAGAGAGAGAAAAAAGAACACTCAGAGTAGTATTTTGTCTGAAAACCTTCAGTTTTGCACAGGATTGCTTTTTTTAAGAGCTGGATGGGGATGAATGGCTGAGTAACTACCAGACATAAGCAACAATGGGTTATGTAGATCTCCTTGAAATAAGAACAAGTTGTGTTTAGTGTTTACTGTACTGGAAAAAGAATATGTTGTTTTTGCTGTAAAAAGTTTCTCAGCACATGAGGAGTTCTGCATGTGGAGTTGTAACCACTCTGCTGTGGCAATGGTCTGGTCTTCGTTCTTCTTCATCCATGCATCATCTATTTTTTTTTTCTCCAAGTATTAATAGATATGGCTCAAATTCTTAGACTGCCAGGGTCTGCAGCTATCAGTGGCTAGTGTTTCACGAGGACATGAGGGCCTCAAACAGCAGTAGAACGTCTGTGTATTTCACATGCAGCTTGTGTTTTGAGCTCATTTTGTTACAGATGTAGGCAGGTGTATCTAGGACTTCGGAAGTGCCCGCGGGCTGGAGAAGTATTTGCTGTTGATGCGGCGTTTGCAGGGGAAGAATCGCAGACAGCTCCGAGCACAGCAGAGAGCTGAAGAGCAGCAGAGCCATGAGACCGGGGTTTGTTCCCCAGGCAGCTCCCCTTGACCTCGCCCAGCAGCGCTGACACAACGCTGCCGGCCGTGGCGGTGGANCGCCCGACATGAAGAGCTACCTGTGGTCGCGCTACAAGGAGGCCAAGAGGGTCACCAAGGGTGAGCGGCTCCCCCTCGGCGGGCCGGAGCGCCGCCGCTCCTGGAGGGAAGGGATCCGTGCTGGCGGCCGGGAGCGGAGCGGGGGCCGAGGCCGTGGGGGCAGCGCCGAGGGTCCGGGGGCCGAGGCGCGGGGCGTCCATGTGCTCTGCGCTCCCGTGATGTGTCCAGGGCCGGAGCGGGAGCGCGGGGGGAGCCTCACGCCGTGGGTCCTGGGGCCGGACACCGGGGACACGGGCTCTGGGGGCGGCTCCCCTTCATCCTCCCCTCGGAGGGAGCGCTGAGCCCGTCACCGCATCGCCCGTCCGGGGCCGCGGCTGTCGGGAAGCGCCTTTGGTACAGCGCAGCTTGGGCCGGCCAGAGGGGCAGGTTTTGGAGGTGTGTTGCGTGTAGAAAAGCACATGTAAAGAAAATCGAAAGCCAGTTCTCTCATTGATGACTATTATGTATGTACACAACCATTCTGATATAGGCTGCCCTTCCAAAAAGTTAAAATGCTGTGAAGTTTTGGATGACACTTTTCATTTCGTCCGCCGTTCCATTCTAAAACTGTGTGAGGCATTATAAAATGCTCACGGTACATTTATGACCCTGGGAAACCCTGTTCCTCAGCCCAGCCAGGCAAAAAGCTGGGGGAGAAACGGTGGCTTCTGCCCTTGCTCCCATGGAAAGAGTATTACCAAGACAATACTTGCTTGAATATGTGGTCTTTTCCGAGAGCTGAAAGAAAAAGAGGCAGAGAGTGTTCTACAATACCAAGTGGAAGAGCATGTGTCAGTGTATAATGCTTTAGATTGCCTTTAAAAAAGGAAATTATTGTGTTTTCCTGCACTTAGGAGTCTTGAATGTGAAACTGGGACTTCACGATGCTGGGTGCATACAAAGCACTTGTGAATGTAAAATAGCATCAGCATTTCAGAAGTGAAATTAAAAGCAATGTTAGTGATCTCAAGAGAGGTCCATTAGCTTTGGAGGGCGAGATAAGGGATAGGAAGAAGGGAAGTGCATTTTATTTTTTCTTTTCCTGTTTTTGGAATTAATTTTCTCTTGTTCTAAACCACACCCAAATAATACTTAAGAGTTGAGGTAGGGTAATGCTGTGAGAAAATAAATTGGTCAGTGAGTGTGAGTTGGCGAAAGATGAGGCAGCTGCTTCTAGAATATTTCAGGCTATTATGTTACAAGCCAGTCACCCAAAGGCTTCAAGTATATGGTATTTCAGTTAGTTATGATGCTGAGATGACCAAGCTCTCCTGATTTTTGACCAAGGTTTATAGCACTTGTGATGCTGTCTGCTGGCCAGAATGTCTAATAGCTGTCAGCTATTTATTCTGTCTTTTTCCAGACAGCCACCAGTCAAACTATTTTTCAGCTGAAGTATCTTTTTATCTATATATAGCAACATAAATAACTTTATTTTTAAAACAAGTGTTGACTCACCAAGCTGCAAAATTGACACTTGAAAAAATACTTTATAATACAGAAATGGGTGTTGTAATGTGATTTTGGAAGTTCATTAAAAACTGTGCTTATGACTTCAAGTTAATTGAATGCTCCATGGCCCTTTCTATAGAGTAGGAGTATTTGCCCTAATCATAGCATGTCAAATTACATTTGATTTGATTGCTGGGCTTTATTTGAAGTTTGGAATCAAACTGGATGAATTTGCTTTTTTTCCCTTTCATAAAGATTTTGAAAACTTGGGTATCTGCCTCTTGAGATGTTTGCAGTCGTGGGGCACGTAGGGATCTGTCCTCAGAGCTGAAGGTGTTGAGAGAAACTTGATCAATTCCTTTTAGTCCTATGTAGAAAGTAACCAAACAAAGCATATTCCCTTTAAACTCACCTTTCCAAGCAGGGATTTAAGATGAATGTTCCCCTTTTTTTCCCCACTGGTAAGTAAGGCAGGAGTATAAAGACAGTACATGAGAAGGGAAGGAAGGAAAACATTTTATGCTGCTAGGAGAGTAGCATTTAACCTCCTAATGTTGCTCTTACAAGTTTTCTAAACAAGAAATATAAACACTTTCAATGTTTAGTAATGACACTGGTGTTGGTCCTAAAGGTACTTAACATATTATGGTTTTAACTTCTCAGTTTACTTTTCCATCAAATATCAACAGAAACATACCCTTAAAAATGAAAGTGGCTTACACACTCTGGATGTGAGTGTGTGTAGAAAATAAGCAGAATATTTTTGGTTTTCTGATTCTCTAGGAGATTAATAAGCACAACAACATGCATGTAGCAGTTGTTATGTACACAGTCACATAAAGTTTATTTGTGTGAGTAATATGGTAACCTTGAAATGGTGAAGCTAATATTAAAGCAATATCAAATTAAAACAATATTAGTTCTGCTTCAGGGGCAGGAGCTGGACTAAGTAATACTAGAGTAGAAGACAGGGCTCCTAGAGTAGTAGTAGTAGTAATAATAATAAAATAATAATAATATTCTTTCACTCCAAATTAATTTTCAAAAGCATTAACAAATGTGTTAATGGAGTTAGCAAAAAATTATATCTGGTGTTCTCTGATAAGCAAGATGCCAAAATGTATCTTCTTTTCAAACTTGGACTGCAAAGTGTGCTTTGAATAAAAACTATGGGTCACCAAGATAAGTAAGGGACAGCATGTTCAATAGCATCATATTTTTAAGGATTAGCTGGTTAGTGTAAATTTGTTTGATAGTTTCCATCATAATTTTTCTATATTTAGCAATTGCTGATGAATTTCTGTGTCTTTATTTAAATAAAACTACAAGGCTGATGTAACTTTTTTTTCCTCTCCCCTGTTCACAGAGTTGGTTCCTTCAATTATGAGTAACATGCTGAATCCAGATGCTATTTTTTCAAACAATGAAATGAGCCTGTCAGACATTGAAATTTATGGGTTTGATTATGACTACACCTTGGTCTTTTATTCTAAACATCTGCACACACTCATATTCAATGCTGCTCGAGATCTTCTTATTAATGAGCATCGGGTAAGTAAAATTAGCGGAATCACAATAAATACGTGAGGAGAGGGTGCACGAAATCATTTTTGGCTGAGAGGCAGAAATCATTGCTTGGCTTGGCTCTCTTATAGCACATTTTGTACAACAGCTACATATGCACAACAGAAGCCCTGTTTTATTCTCAGCTGCAGTTTTGAGCAGAGAACAGTCTGTTAAAGAATACAGTTATATTTGTCTGATCTTTTAATGTGGGCATGTGGTTCGTTGTTTGTTCCTGAGTGTCATTTATTGGAGTCACATTAATAAGTAAAAAGCTCAAAAGTTACCATTACTGTGTTTAACTCTTGCTGTGAGTGCAGTGATTAATTTTGATATGAAATATTTTTAGCTGGCCTTCTTAGCAGGGCTTTGATTGCACTGAGTGCTTGCAGGGTGCTCTGTGTGTACCTGGCATTTCGGCTGAAGGGGCAGCATGGGCACTGATCAGTGATCAGAGCCTGGGTACAAGGACATGCTCAGCCCAGAGCACTGCCCTGTCACCTCTCCAAGCAGTGTCACCTCTCTTGCAGTGGTGACCACTTGACATCCAGGCAGTTTGGAGCTGCTTGTTGTCTAGTTTGGGGATGGGAAAAGTCCCCACGTGTCAGGAAGTGGAGGGGGAAATGGGTGACTTGGAAACTGAAGGCATTGCTGGGAGAAAGACTAAAAAAAAAATAACCTGTGAAGTAAAATTAATTAAACTGTAGGACTTGCAGGAAAGTACAAGAGAAAAAGTCCATGGAGTACCTTAATAAAACTGCTTGTGTATTTTTATACAACCTAAATCCAAATGCGTTGGTGATATTCTCCTGTCGTATTTGAATCCAAAGGTTAGGAGCTATATATAAACACCTATAAATATCCTTGGAAGAACAAACAAAACTTCATGGGTGCTACAAGCTTACACAACTTTATCCCCCTGCAATTTTGGCATGTCTTGATAGCAATTTCCGTAGGATGTGTAAATATACTTTATTAAAGCTACGTGGTTCCTAGGAAAACCCATGTTACTGTAGGAGTCAAGATTAATTCTTACAGACAAAACTTCTGATGGTGTTCTGCCTTAACTATTTGAATGGACTTGGGTAGCAATAGCTTTCCAGTTTGTCTTGGTTAAAATCTCCTGACTTCTACTAAACAAAGCTGTAATTACTTTTTGAGGCAGCATATTGAAATACATTGTCCCCTTTCGGAATTTAGAGGGACAACAGCTTTTATTGATGCTATCTCTGCTTATATTGTTAATATTTTTTTTTTTGCCTTTACCATTGGAAAAAACCCCTCTAGACAGTGTCCATTATGACTGTCATGGTCAACCTAAAAGATGGCCAATTTTGCTCATGGCAGTGGGAGGTAATAAATCAAAAATTGCAAAATGCAGTGTAAAAAGCAAGGAATTGCCCAAGAGAATAAACCTTAATTTAATGCTAACCATGGAGGTGGCAGCAGGTGTTTTATGTAAGCTCTTGCTCCTGGGCTTATTTCTTTCCTGATGGACAGGCCTTGTGCCTTCTTATTGGGACTGCTGTTTCAGTCCAGTTATATTTGTCCCTACCAAAAGTGGGGTAAGCAGACATTACCATTTTTATCATTTCTTTGTTTGGTTTGCAAGGAAGCTTTGATTTGTGTGCTGGGGTAAGCACAATCTTTTCTTTGTATGCACTGACAGGTATCTGAAAAGACAACTTCCTAGTAGAATATATTAAAGTAGTGAGTCAAGTATGAGGATATTTGATCAAGTCAGAATTAAATTTCACTCTACATGCCTGATGTGGTTGCTCTGGGGCACGTGCAGTGCGTGGTAGTTTTTAGTTGATCCCGTTCTGTACCATTCCCTGATGATTCCCTTGTGTCTCTGCTTCACTCTCCCTGACCAAACCTACACCTCTTCCAACCTGTCTGCAGGCTTTTGGTGCTGTTCTTTATTCAGATCAACAGCCTGACCTGTGTTTTCTGGAAGGGACAGCAGGGATGATAGGACTGTTTTCTTTAACTGTTGCTGCCTGTATTCAGTACAAATGCAATCTACAGCAGTTGCAGAGCAAGTCCTCTTCAGCAAGATAAGAAATTTTGGGGGAAATGACAGTTTATTTCTTATATAGTAACTAGAGGCACTGTTGAAGCTGCATAATGCACTGTTTCCCTGAAGGATTGTAAATTAGATATATGTGTATGGAGACTGTTGTAGAGAAGNCCTAGAGTAGTAGTAGTAGTAATAATAATAAAATAATAATAATATTCTTTCACTCCAAATTAATTTTCAAAAGCATTAACAAATGTGTTAATGGAGTTAGCAAAAAATTATATCTGGTGTTCTCTGATAAGCAAGATGCCAAAATGTATCTTCTTTTCAAACTTGGACTGCAAAGTGTGCTTTGAATAAAAACTATGGGTCACCAAGATAAGTAAGGGACAGCATGTTCAATAGCATCATATTTTTAAGGATTAGCTGGTTAGTGTAAATTTGTTTGATAGTTTCCATCATAATTTTTCTATATTTAGCAATTGCTGATGAATTTCTGTGTCTTTATTTAAATAAAACTACAAGGCTGATGTAACTTTTTTTTCCTCTCCCCTGTTCACAGAGTTGGTTCCTTCAATTATGAGTAACATGCTGAATCCAGATGCTATTTTTTCAAACAATGAAATGAGCCTGTCAGACATTGAAATTTATGGGTTTGATTATGACTACACCTTGGTCTTTTATTCTAAACATCTGCACACACTCATATTCAATGCTGCTCGAGATCTTCTTATTAATGAGCATCGGGTAAGTAAAATTAGCGGAATCACAATAAATACGTGAGGAGAGGGTGCACGAAATCATTTTTGGCTGAGAGGCAGAAATCATTGCTTGGCTTGGCTCTCTTATAGCACATTTTGTACAACAGCTACATATGCACAACAGAAGCCCTGTTTTATTCTCAGCTGCAGTTTTGAGCAGAGAACAGTCTGTTAAAGAATACAGTTATATTTGTCTGATCTTTTAATGTGGGCATGTGGTTCGTTGTTTGTTCCTGAGTGTCATTTATTGGAGTCACATTAATAAGTAAAAAGCTCAAAAGTTACCATTACTGTGTTTAACTCTTGCTGTGAGTGCAGTGATTAATTTTGATATGAAATATTTTTAGCTGGCCTTCTTAGCAGGGCTTTGATTGCACTGAGTGCTTGCAGGGTGCTCTGTGTGTACCTGGCATTTCGGCTGAAGGGGCAGCATGGGCACTGATCAGTGATCAGAGCCTGGGTACAAGGACATGCTCAGCCCAGAGCACTGCCCTGTCACCTCTCCAAGCAGTGTCACCTCTCTTGCAGTGGTGACCACTTGACATCCAGGCAGTTTGGAGCTGCTTGTTGTCTAGTTTGGGGATGGGAAAAGTCCCCACGTGTCAGGAAGTGGAGGGGGAAATGGGTGACTTGGAAACTGAAGGCATTGCTGGGAGAAAGACTAAAAAAAAAATAACCTGTGAAGTAAAATTAATTAAACTGTAGGACTTGCAGGAAAGTACAAGAGAAAAAGTCCATGGAGTACCTTAATAAAACTGCTTGTGTATTTTTATACAACCTAAATCCAAATGCGTTGGTGATATTCTCCTGTCGTATTTGAATCCAAAGGTTAGGAGCTATATATAAACACCTATAAATATCCTTGGAAGAACAAACAAAACTTCATGGGTGCTACAAGCTTACACAACTTTATCCCCCTGCAATTTTGGCATGTCTTGATAGCAATTTCCGTAGGATGTGTAAATATACTTTATTAAAGCTACGTGGTTCCTAGGAAAACCCATGTTACTGTAGGAGTCAAGATTAATTCTTACAGACAAAACTTCTGATGGTGTTCTGCCTTAACTATTTGAATGGACTTGGGTAGCAATAGCTTTCCAGTTTGTCTTGGTTAAAATCTCCTGACTTCTACTAAACAAAGCTGTAATTACTTTTTGAGGCAGCATATTGAAATACATTGTCCCCTTTTGGAATTTAGAGGGACAACAGCTTTTATTGATGCTATCTCTGCTTATATTGTTAATATTTTTTTTTTGCCTTTACCATTGGAAAAAACCCCTCTAGACAGTGTCCATTATGACTGTCATGGTCAACCTAAAAGATGGCCAATTTTGCTCATGGCAGTGGGAGGTAATAAATCAAAAATTGCAAAATGCAGTGTAAAAAGCAAGGAATTGCCCAAGAGAATAAACCTTAATTTAATGCTAACCATGGAGGTGGCAGCAGGTGTTTTATGTAAGCTCTTGCTCCTGGGCTTATTTCTTTCCTGTTGTAGAGGCCTTGTGCCTTCTTATTGGGACTGCTGTTTCAGTCCAGTTATATTTGTCCCTACCAAAAGTGGGGTAAGCAGACATTACCATTTTTATCATTTCTTTGTTTGGTTTGCAAGGAAGCTTTGATTTGTGTGCTGGGGTAAGCACAATCTTTTCTTTGTATGCACTGACAGGTATCTGAAAAGACAACTTCCTAGTAGAATATATTAAAGTAGTGAGTCAAGTATGAGGATATTTGATCAAGTCAGAATTAAATTTCACTCTACATGCCTGATGTGGTTGCTCTGGGGCACGTGCAGTGCGTGGTAGTTTTTAGTTGATCCCGTTCTGTACCATTCCCTGATGATTCCCTTGTGTCTCTGCTTCACTCTCCCTGACCAAACCTACACCTCTTCCAACCTGTCTGCAGGCTTTTGGTGCTGTTCTTTATTCAGATCAACAGCCTGACCTGTGTTTTCTGGAAGGGACAGCAGGGATGATAGGACTGTTTTCTTTAACTGTTGCTGCCTGTATTCAGTACAAATGCAATCTACAGCAGTTGCAGAGCAAGTCCTCTTCAGCAAGATAAGAAATTTTGGGGGAAATGACAGTTTATTTCTTATATAGTAACTAGAGGCACTGTTGAAGCTGCATAATGCACTGTTTCCCTGAAGGATTGTAAATTAGATATATGTGTATGTTGTAGAGAAGGTTGAAAACAATGTCAGGTTCTGAGGCTGCTGTAACCTGTGGGAAGAAAATGAAGGTTTGCCTTCCAGTGGCTGGATCAAAGAAATTATAGTTTTCTCAGGCCTTGTGAAAACCAGTGAAGCATTTCACCCTTTAAAAACAAGTGAACAAAACCCTTAGCCCAAGACATGCACCTACCATTTCTTTTCATGGCAACCTGTGTTTAAAGCAGGACAAAATTACAGTTGACTGAAAAGGGGCTTGTACTGAAAAATGCTGGACTACAGCTCACGTTGTGTAATGGTGTGAGCCACCTACACTATACATAAAGAACCTGAGGGAAGAGTACATGACAGACATTCATTCATGTGCATCTCTAAATGAATTTTTTTTTCATGTATGAAGAATGTATTAAGAATATATTAAATTAACTTTTTTGAATAAGAGGCTAATGTTCAAAAATCATCACTTCAGACTCCTTGGATGTCAAACTTAAGGTACCAGGGTGGCCTTAGATTTAAAACAATGCCCTTGGATTTTGGAAAAATGTTTGACTTGTCTTGCACTGTGTACATATGTTCCTGCATAGCTCACCAGCCTATGAAAAATTCTCTTAAATGATTAGAGCAAATGAGAATCATAGAAAACTTAGACTCTTAAAATTCTGCAGAAACAGTTTTTGTTTGTTTTGATTATGGTCTTAAAATCAAATAATTGCTCTGTTTTCTTAGTATCCTGCAGAAATAAGAAAATACGATTATGATCCCAATTTTGCCATCAGAGGGCTTCATTATGATGTGCACCGGGTATGTATAGAGAACTTTGTGATGAGTTGTGTAGAGAACCTAGCCAAAGAAAATAAAGAGAGCTTTGAAGCCTCCTGGCTTTTCACTCTGCATTGATGTGTAAGGATTTTGTTTCATGTTTTTCTCTTTAGTAACAAGCATTTTTATTGTTATGATGATCATCATTAATAATAATAATAATAATATATTTAAAACAGCTCTCAAATAGAAACTGTTTTGTGCATTTTGTCCTCATGGTGAGTGGGGAAAGACAACTTAGGGTGCAACAAGATAAACCTAGGTAAAAGTCATTGATAAAAGTATTTTAGAAGCTGTGAATGAAGTTGAAGGAGAGTGCTCAGGTGTTCTTGACAGAGGTTGTAGATAAAATTGCTTTGATTTTCATAATTTTATGTCAAATAGTTGATGTGATAAAAACTATTATTTCCTTTTTTTTTTTTTTTTGACCTGCAAGGCATTATTAATGAAGATCGATGCTTTTCATTATATTCAGCTGGGAACAGTTTACAGGTGGGTAAAGTTATTTTCTCTTTAGAATAACAATGTATAATAACATAAATTATGTTTTGTGTCTTTTAACTACCTTTATTAGTGTACAGCTGGATTCTTACCAGGAGCACAGACACAGATGAGCATTGCAGCCTTGCTGGAAGGGCTTTTCTTTGCACCTCTGTGTGTACACATCTACTGCCTGATCCAGCACAGCTGATTGCCCAGTTCAGCCCTGGGAGAATTGGCAAGCTGCTTGGTCACATAGTGCTGACTCACTTTGTTTCCGGCTGTTAAATTGTGCTGAAAGACATCTAAAAATACCCTGATGACTTCTCTGCTCTTGCTTTCTATGTAAATAATTGTGACAGAGTGCCTGTTAGCATGACTTTGGTGTGGTTGTGGAGACACTTGAGAGGTCCTGCTGTGTTTGCACAGAGCATTTAAGTTTGGGCACATGAACCAAATCAAACTTGCACCACACTTGGTACCAGATTTTAAATTAAACAGGACGCCAGACCACCTTTCTTAAAGTTGTTGGCCAAAAAGACTTTTACCCAGCTTTATTCTGTTGCACTCTTAGCTGTTTTCCACCACCCACCATGAGGACAGAGCACCCAAATTGGGGTCCAAAAGGTGATGTGGTGTGGAAATGAAGTTTTGCACTACACACACCTTCTTACTGTTTCCCCAAACACTGTACAGGTATGAGGGGAGAGGAAAAGAGGCCCAAGGCTGTGAGGGCTGATGTCAGGGTGATGTGTGGTTATACAGCTGCACTGTGAACTGTGTCAGGACTCTGAGTCTTGTGGTAAAAGCAATCTGCAGCTTTGCCTAGGCAGTCATCTCTCCACTGTGGTTTTCACATGTCTGTTGTCCTCTGTTGATTTGTGCTTAAGTAGCTCTTGATGCACAAGTGTTTTCTCCAGCAGTATTCCAATAGCACTTGGCATAGCTGCCTGCAGACCTCAATTCTGGTGGTGTTACTTGGTCTCTGGTTTACATTTTGGCTGCATTTCCTGGTGCTTGCTGCCGTGGAGGGGGTGATGCTGAACTCTGTATGCCACAAACCCCAAGTATTATCTGCCCTGTTTGTGCACAAGACCGACCTGAATGCTGGAGTCCTGCCAGCAGCAGCTCAGAGTGGTGTCCCACTTGGTGTGGGGACAGAAGTGCAGCAAAGGAGCTGGCTCATGTGGGGCTCTGCCACCACAGAAACCCTGAGGAGGTTCATGTATCCTGCCTTTCCACTGCAAAGCTGGTGTGGACTCCAGGCACTGAAAGCACTAGGCTCGTGAATTAATTTATTTATGTTTTAATGCCTGGCAACGCTTCTTGGTCAGACCAAGAAAGGGAGGCACTGAAATAATGGTCTGTCTTACAAGGCTGCAAAACACCATGAGTAGGTTTGGAAAAAAGAGACCAGCTGGTCTGGTTTCCATTAGTGTTTTTTTTTAACCTTAAGTAAAATCTCAGCACTTCTGTGGCCTCTGGTTTTTGCATGCCTGCAGTCTTTTAGATGCTTTAGAGCAGGATGCTTGAGACTGTAAACATTCATAACCAAAACAAGGCCTTTTACTCTCTTAGTAGTAGATACTCTTCTTTCTCATTTGTTGTTCTATTTTAATGTTTTAATTATTTATCAGCTATCTTTCAAGTAATTTTACAGTTTGGGAAACTGAACTGTTCATACAGTTTAAAATAAATTCTTATTTAGTTAAAAGTTGTGTATATTTTTCTTTCCCTTAAATCTTCAAGGTCATGCTGCAGAATAATCTGGTTTAAACACTATCATATCATCAATGCTGTATAAAAGAAAAGGCACTGTGAGGAATTACTTTGTGTTAAGAAACTGGAAAACTTCTTAAAAATCCCCTTGAGGCATAGCTTTAATGGAGACTAATAAACTCTTTTCCCATAAGAAAGTAGAGAGGACTTAAAATTGGAATGTGTTCTGTGTGCATGAGCCTGTTAAAATGTTACTTGTTTGGTGAGGAAAGATGCTGTTTTAACTTAAAAACAAATGTGTTCCTGTGACATTACTGGGGTTTTAATAGGATCCAGATCTAAGTGTTAATCTGTCAGTTTGGTGATTACTTGAAAATTTTATTCTGACTTTGGAACTAAAGCTGGTGTTGTTTTCCAGAGGCCTCAGTGTTGTCCCAGATGAAGAAGTCATTGCAATGTATGATGGTTCCCATGTCCCTTTAGAACAAATGAGTGACTTTTATGGAAAGGTAAAACCACAAAATGGTCTTTAAAACTGGTTGGTTTTTTTCTTTTTTTTTTTTTTTTGGCCTGAGAGAAGTGGTATTTAAATTTTGTTCTCATTATAACTAGCAGTCATATTTTCTCAATATGTGATTGTCTTTAGTGCTTTATGTGAATTTTGCCCTGTAAAGTTACAAATGGCTTTTCTTTGTCCTGCTTGCTGTAGTTTCTTCCCTAACTGTTCCCTTACTGAGTCATCCAGACAGAGTGGTGGAACATAGAAAATCAAGTGACTTGCTCAGTGTTGCACAGAAGATCTGATAAAGGCTGGGAAATGAACCAAATCTGGTTCATGTACTTTACCTTTTCCTGGTGCTCTGATGGCTTAGCTGGTGTAGCAGCAGGTGAATGCATGGAGGCAACTCCTGCATGCAGAGTGACAGTAAGAGGATTTGACAAAAAATGAATGATAGAAGATGAAACTTCTAAGTTAAATACTAAACTTTGTCAAGAAAGTTCATTTTTCCTTCTGGTGGATTGCTTCCTCTTTCCCAAATGAAGAATGAAGCTATCCTTTTGCTGAAAAGCCAAGTTTATTTCACTGCTTTTATGTACAGATGTTAATTTCATGGTGACATGAAAATCCCTCTGTGATGTGGAGCATTTTATTGTTCTTGCACTTGTTCTTATTTTAAGGAGCTGAATCTAGAATTCCTGAACCTGCAGCAGTTGTTAATATCACTCTGGTATTCCCAGTGGGATGCCTGGCTCTGTTTACCTCTATACTTTTCTTTGATCTTGGAAAGGACAGTGGCAGGACAAGAGGCAAGGGACACAAACTTGAAACACAGGAGGTTTCCTCTGAACATCAGGAAATGTTTCCTTTGCTGTGAGGCTGCCCTGGCACTGGCCAGGCTGAGGGGTTGTGGAGTCTCTGTTGTCCAGCTGGGCCAGGTCCTGGACAGCTGGCTCTAGGTGGCCCTGCTTGAGCAGGGGGCTGGAACAAGATCACCTTCAGTGATCCCTTGCAACCTCTGCTGTGTTTCTGTGATCCTGAGCTGCTTGCTTTGCCTCCCCTTCTTACTGAGAGGTATTTGGGCTGTATTTGCTGTTCTATAATGGGATTCTGTGATGGGAATCTAACAATGGGATATTGTTACAGCTTTTGCAGAATAGAAATCTCTTCCTCTGTTACTGTAGTAGTCGTTGTAGATCCTTGTAACTTTTTATTACCTTGTTTCAAGGAGGTGAATTGGTTTGCAATCCTAATTAGTATTCCACTTACTAAAAAACCCACCCAACTAATAAGAAAACCTCTGTCCCTCATCCATCAGTGCTTCTTGTCTGCAAAAGTGCAGACTTCTAGTGAAGGCCTTCTCTTGACTTTTAGCTGAGCACTGTCTTGCTTTTATGAATTAAAATACTGCTCTTAAGAGTAATGAGTTGGATTTATTTGATGAATTGATCACAATACTTTTGTTGGAGATACTTTATTGAAGGTCTTAGTTGGAAAAAAACCTCCAGCAATGTTAATAGGGATGGCAAAAACTGAATATCTGCAACTAAGCTGAAGTGTTTGTACTGAACAAATGAAAGTGTTCTAATCTGAGAAATGCCTGACTTCTTTTCTTTCCTTTTCTTCCCATCACTATAGAGCTCACAAGGAAATACAATGAAGCAGTTCATGGATATATTTTCCTTGCCAGAAATGACACTTCTTTCTTGTGTGAATGAATACTTTCTGAAAAACAACATAGACTATGAACCTGTTCATTTGTACAAAGATGTCAAGGTACATGTCAAGCTTTGAAGATTTAGATGAACTTGTATGTTTGTGTGTTTTCTCTGTGAGCACTTCAGGAAGTTTCCACCTGTTGTGTCAGCCTCAGTGAAATACCTCACCTTAGGTTTTCTATGGAGTAATTATGGGTATACAACCATAAAAACATAAGTAAAATTAAGGTAGAGCTTGGAAAAGAGTCAGTTGAAATTTGTTTGAAAGCTGACATTCTAGGGCTGTTGCTTTTTTTGTAGATTTGAGGGGTGAATAGGGGGAAAGTGAAGAAGGTCTTGTAAGATGATAGAAGTTCTTTTGATTGTTGTTGAACATATATTTTTTTCTCACTATCAGGAATTCAACAGGCTTTAGGGAATGTAAGAGGCTGTAGGTAATTCCAGTTTGGAGCTTTCAGTGTTACTGCCTCTACATCTTGTCTAGTGTACAATCATTTGCTATCTTGGGCTTTTGGACTATCTGTTTTGCCTGTTTACCTCTCCTCCTCCTCCAGAAAAGCTCTAGTACTAGTCTAGAGTAATTTGACCCTCTTGATTCCTCAGGATGTATCCTACAGGGGAGATAATTTTGTCATGGTTATGTAACAGAGAGAAGGCCAGTTCTTGTGGTTTCTGCTGAAGTGTGTAGAAAAATTTCTGTACTATTCAGCATTACAAGCATTTTGGAAACATTATAGTGGTATTTTTTGAGGACATACCCCATGTAAATATCAAAATGGCAGTACCACAGTTCTAAACAAAGCTGTCTGGTGCAGAGCTGGCTCAGGAGAGCTGTCAAATGCCTCCAGAGTGCCTTATAAGTACTTTGTTCAAACATTTAACTCCTTTCATCTGTTCATAAATTTCTTATGTAAGTAATCAGGGCATTTGTTACTGATTGTAATCTAAAATCTGACAGATATACAACTTTTATTTTTGTAAGGGGAAAGGAATGTGTTCTGCTCCAAAGGTTGCTGGAAATCTGTGATGACTCTGCTTCTGCAGGGGGCTTTCACCCCACTTCACCCTTCTGAGCAACCTTTCACAGTTATGTAAAGCAGCCCCTCTACTATATAGTTTTGTACTTCCCAAAATTATAAAGTTAATTTTTTAGGAGACAAGCTTAGTCTCTGTCTAGTGGTGACATCATATACATACATACATACATACATATAATTATGTTGAACATTACATGGTATTTCTGTAAAATTGGAAGTGTTAAGAAAGGAGTTATTTTTTTAAAAAATTGCTATTGCTATGCAATGAGCATGGATATCACACTTGAAGAGATTAAGTTCTTTACTGCTCATTGCTTTCCTTACAGGATTCAATCAGGGATGTCCATATCAAAGGAATAATGTACAGAGCAATTGAAGCAGATATTGGTGAGTACTAATGGTGTAGTCTATTGAAGCTTTTCTTACTGATAGTGTATGATTTTTCTGGCTTCCATATCTAAAGATCACAAATTCTAAATTTTTAAAGCTTGAAAGAGTTATTCCCACTTATCAAAGATGTCTTTAAGTATCACCTTGTGTTCTGAACCCTTGGTTGAATGCAGAGAAAATTCTTGTGAAAAGCTTTCTCAATTAGTGCTGTGTTTTCCCCAATCCTCACAGAGAAATACATCTGCTATGCTGAACAAACTCGTGCAGTGTTAGCAAAGCTGGCTGATCATGGCAAGAAGATGTTTCTCATCACAAACAGTCCCAGCAGCTTTGTGTGAGTGAGCAGTTGTTTGCTGTTTAAATATGCATTCTTCAGGGATGGGGAAGATGAGGTTGTCTAGTACAATTCATTTTATTGCACTTTGCTGCACTTCAGTGTTAATATCCCTGTCCTTTTTAGGGACAAAGGCATGAAGTTCATCGTTGGCAAGGACTGGAGGGATCTCTTTGATGTGGTCATTGTCCAGGCTGACAAACCAAACTTTTTCAATGATAAGAGAAGGTGGGTGTTTGGTCAGTAAAGAATGATTCAGGCAGCTCTTCCATATAAGGCTGCAGAGTGTTAGGAAATGTTTTCATCTGGCTGCAGTGTAAAATGAAATCATATTTGATGAAATCCTGTGTAAGGTCATTACAAAATGCAGCAACACCCAATGCTGAAGTCTAAATATTTACCCTTTCTTGGCTAAGAAAGTTCCAGGAGCTGTCACAGGTCTGCTGGAGCGACTTAGAGCCGCAGAAGCTGATTTAACATCTTATTTTCATCTTGGTGAAGTGTGCTTCTTTCCTCATAAGCCTGAGAAATCTTGATGCCTTTCAAATCAGACTCTTATCTGGAAATGTCTGCCATTGCTTCTGCTTCTTATTTGTTGTTGTTGTTGTTTTTGTTTTTCATCACACATGATATTTAAAAGGCATCTCTCTGAGTGGAATATTTAGACTAATTGTGATTAAGTAAACACCTTTCTCATGTGTATGCCCTTATTTTACTTCTGAAAAAGACCTGTTTCTTTATGTGTGCTTATGATTTGAAAGTGAGATAGAGGTAGGATTATTTTCCCTTTACTTTTTGCATTTAGTTTTAAAATCAACTTTGCTATATGTCTTGGCCCCAGTCCTGTGCTCTCTCATCTTCAGTTGTCTGGGTGTACAAAATGAGGGATTGGGCAAGAATCTTACACATTTTTTTTTTTATGTTCTGTCCTCCTTAGTGGCAGACAATTCATGCTGTTTCCTCCCCTCTCTCTGGGGTCCCTGACTTACTTCTCAGCAGTTGTTCTCAAACTGTGTTTATAAATGTCATGGGTATACTGGAGAGATATATTACTTTTCACTGGTTAAAGCTGAAGTTTTGGAGTTCTGCTTTTTCTCTTACAAAATTCAGATGCTACAGAGATTTTTTTCCCCTTTTGAGAGATGAATATTTTTAATGTTAATAGTTTAATTTGCTAAGAAGTGACAGAATTTCTACAGAAACATAACAATTGCAAATCTATTCTAGACCATTTCGGAAGGTGAATGAAAGGGGAGTCTTGCTCTGGGACAAGATTCACAAGCTGCAGAAAGGCCAGATTTACAAGCAGGTACACTTTCAGTAGACTCTCTCTGTTAAAATTTAATACCCATTTCCTAGAATCCCAAACTACTTTGGATATAAAGGCTCCTAAAATGCAGATGCATTTTTGAGAGTTATTTTAATGTCTGAAATTGTACCAATTCATTGTTGGTGTTGTATGTCCTTGTGTCTTGAAGTGAAATATCACTGAAATCACCTGTAAAGTTTGGGATTCATAGTGTATAAACTGAGGAGAAGATTTGTGATATGAAAATCCTTTCAGTGTTGTACTAAGTCCCTTTTTTATGCCTGTGAAGGTGCAAGTCACATGCTGCTACAATGTCCATGTCATTATTTCTGCAGGGTAACTTGTATGAATTTCTGAAGCTTACTGGCTGGAGGGGCTCTAAGGTTCTCTACTTTGGTGACCACATATACAGTGACTTGGCAGTAAGTAGTTTGCTTTCCCAAAACCAGAGAAAAGATGAGGCTTTTTGTTAGTTTTCCTCCCCAGTTATTTAGTGGAACACACTCTGATTTGAGATTTTAAAATACAACAAAATTTGGTAGTTAACCCATATTGCTTTTTTTTGGTTTTGCTTTTTTTTTTTTTTCAGTGAAGAACACTGGTGCTGTAAAATGCCAACCATATTTTCCACCTGACTTGTAGCATTTAAGCTGTTTACTAACTGTGGTCAGGAATGTGTGAGGTTGTATTCCAGATCCAGATACTGATTGTGTCAGGTGGAACAGATAGTAAACACAGATATCCAAATGTACAGGGTATGCCTGACTTGCATGGCAGCTGAATGAACTTCTGTTTTAAATGCAGGAGGCCACCTTCTGTCACTACTTGTAAATGTTCTTCCCAAGATCGTGCTCTGATTTGCATTCCCACTATCCAGGTGTTTTTTTGCCACCTTGTAAACAAATGCTCTGTTAAATGTTACATTAGGGTAAATGACCAGCACTTGGCTGTTTTGTAATTGATTTAATATGTGAAAGCCTGGATGTGACTTTTCCACTGCCAAGCTTTGGTAACACGTTTCAGCAGCAGCAGATAACATTTTCTCCTCAGATTGCTTTAAAAAAGAGCAGTAACTTTGGGTGCTTCAGAAGACTGAGGGCCAAGAGGAGGACATGGCTCTCTTCTGTTCTTGTATAATGGAGAAGAGAGCACAGGGGGCAGCTGCCTTGCATTGTGCCTGTCAGGAAGAGCTTGGATAGCTGGGGCTCCTGGTTGTAGCCTTCTGTCAGCTGGATGTGTGGGGAAACAGCACAAACCCAGCACACAGTTCCTCCAGGTACTGCTGGTGCAGCAGAGCTCTCATGCACAGAGGAATTTCCTGCTGTTTGTTTTAAACCTAATGAATTAGTGTTTATTTGCAAGTGCTTTTGTGTTCTTCATCTCTTTCTTTTCAAAAATGTAAGATTTGATGCTTAATCTGAAATTAAATTCTATTATCCATTGGCACAGTTAAGTCCCGCTGTTTTATACTTCTTTTTGTACATAAAAAACGATTAAATTAGTGCTGCTTTGGGGTAAACAATATCCAGATTCTTTTCTTTCAAGTAGTTCTTGTCAAGACTAATACCTGTGTTTTGTAATTCTTGGTGAACAGGACTTGACCCTGAAGCACGGCTGGCGCACTGGTGCGATTATTCCGGAGTTACGGTCAGAGATTAAAATCATGAACACAGAGAAGTACATTCAAACCATGACCTGGCTGCAAACCTTGACAGGATTATTGGAACACATGCAGGTTTGTGCTCTGTGTGTGTGTGTGTAATCACCTCTGTAGAGCCCAAGGCATCCAGCCAAGTTTCTAAATGCTGGACATTGATGTTGCAAGTGCTTTCAGTCTCACCGAAGTATTGGGCTGTAGATAAGTGCAATTATCTGTGTGGGGTTTTTTCAACATCTTGTCCCCTTTCTCCACTATTCAGCCTGGATCAATTCCTGCTTTTAGTTTAAAATGCAGGTGGATAACTTCTGTATAGAGATCTCTGAAGTATTGCTCATGTCCTGCTAGCTGATAAGGGGTTATTAATGGAAAGGCTTATTCATCCTTAGTTACAGCTTGTCCATACTTTACATTTCAGGTTCACCGTGATCCTGATTCCCAAACGATTTTAGAAGAATGGAAGAAGGAGAGAAAGGAAATGAGGTAAGACCCAGGAGATGGAGAATGTGCAGTATGCTTTGGTAGCCAAGGCTTCTATGTAATGTCTTCCACAGTTTTCTTTGGAATTTCACTCCATCCCTGGTTTATATTCTCTGGTAGTTACAGATCTTATAAAACGTTTTAAAAGCAATATTCTACCTGGCTTTTGTGCAGCTCTTCTCCCCTCTGACACTTCCTGCATATGAGCCCTTTTCCCTGTTGCCTGTCTTTAAACAGATGTAACTTCTGAGTTAAAGGGTAACATCGTATCAAATCCCCCCTGATTTTGGTTCTTCTGTCTGCCTTTGTTCAGCTGTCACTGTAGATTGCACAGCTTCTGCACGAATAATAAATGAATTCCTTTGTCAAGACTTAGGTCACTTTTCCAGGTTTTTTACATGATTTTTGCAGGTAATATATAACATATTTTAGAATACATAGAAACTGGGCTCTACAATAGATTGGATTTGTCACAAAGATAGGTAAAGGATTAGTGCTAGAATTCCTAAGAAGCTGTTATGATGGAGTAATCCCTAAATGCAGGGTGTGTGAAGTGCACAATTTTCAAGGCCAGCAGCTGTACCACCAGCCAGCCTTCCCCAGAAATGTGGAAATAAACAAAATGGCAGTGATACTTGGCAGTGACCAGAACTTAATTCCAAGATGTGTTTAAGCTTTTTGTGTGCATTAAGCCAAATCTTTGCCTTTTCTTAAGAAGTCTTTTATCTTTGGAATGTTGGATGTCATTAGGATTTAGATAATGACAAAAGTCTTCTGTCACAATCTCTAGAAAAGAAGGCTTGAGATTGTCACGATTCTGATGTCAGAAGCAACTTCCCTCTAGTGGGAGAAGTATGAAGGTCTTCACATCTGTGATTTCTAGATCTTTATTGTATATGTGCAAGAGGTAAAAAATCTTCTGTGGCACATTTTAGTGTTTTGAAGAGCAGTGGCAAGAGAATAGTGCATAGAACAGGTTTTAGCACCTGCTTGCTTCAGGTTATGGATGCCAGCTGGAGAAGAGATGTGTGCAGGTCTGTTCACTCCATTGTCTTTGTTTTCTCTTTCTGGGGGACAGGGAGATGAACAGGAATTTCTTCAATGCCCAGTTTGGCAGCATATTCAGAACTGATGAGAATCCAACTTACTTCCTAAGACGCCTCTCTAGATTTGCTGATATCTACATGGCATCACTGAGCTGTCTCTTGAACTACGAGCCTGATTACACATTTTATCCCAGAAGGACTCCTTTGCAGCATGAACTTCCTGGCTGGTCAGACCAGCTGTGCACTGGTACATTCAGAATACCTTTCCTACAAGAGACAGTTCAGATCAAATAAACTCTTGGTGGCTCCTCTCTAAAATGGACAAATATCTGTTGGTGTTTTGGAATGTACCTGTATTTTATTTAAATC
This sequence comes from Notiomystis cincta, assembly GCA_013398075.1. NCBI lineage: Eukaryota > Metazoa > Chordata > Aves > Passeriformes > Notiomystidae > Notiomystis > Notiomystis cincta. Next base: position 35,702 of record VZRX01003020.1, read on the forward strand.
ACTTAAATATGTTACCTTGGTTTATATGTATTTCATACTTATTCTCATAAGCTTTGTAGGTGTTTTTCTCCTCTCCTGCTCAGACATGTGAAAACTCCTCTTACACACAGAAGAGATGATGGATGCCAAAATAGTGGCGGGCCTGGAGGGAGGGCACATCTGAGGGGGAGGACTGCTGGTGTTCTGGGGTGGTTATTTTTACTTGTTCATTGGAAACCTTGATCTGCAGCCTGGTGGTTTACAAAGAAATACCAGGACTCTCTTCTGGCCCTTTGCAGCACTCCAGCTGGAGCCTGTAATGGGTCCTGGCACGGGAGAGCTTAAATCCAGTGTTAGTGGTTCAGTGGTACAAGTCAGTAACCAGCTTAGGGCGAGGCTGAGAGGGATGGCCACACTCTGTACCTTTCCTTGCTGCCAGAGACGGAGCCTTACCTGTGGGGAGCCAAGGGCTGGAGTGTCCTGACTCCTCCTCCTGTCCGTGCAGTTTCTGTTCCTCCCACTCTGTGCTTGGCTGCAGGTGGACCTGAGCCTAAAAGTGAAACTTGCAGTAGCTGGGGCTGCTTCAGCTTCCCTCTCTTAACTTTTAGACACCTTTTTTTTTTGAGTTTCAGAACGGTTCAAGTATCCACTCTCCAATAATAAAGAAATTTCAAGAGTTTTGCATTTTGTGTTTCTGTGTGGAGACAGATCTCTCTGTCAGGCTTTAGTTTGATCCTAAATGCTGCTTTTAAACATTTTAACAGTGTCTTATTCCAGTGGTATGCAATGTGGCTTTGCTGTTCCCTAGGAGAGAATGTATTTCATATAGCCTTCAGTAATGGACTTCTACAGTCAAAAGTAAACACGCACAATGGGCAAAGGAATTCAAGGAAAAATTGAGAAATGAGAGAGTGAAACCCAGAGTTTTCTGATGACATGTTTTTAGCTCAAGCCCTGAAAGCTAAATTAGGAGAGGTACACACTTTAAATAAAGAAAAATAGTTTTGGTACAGATTAGAAGTTTTACTGAATTACTGAAGGTAATGCATGAACACAAACTCTGGGTAGCAGATGTGTTTCAAAGATTTGAGCTGAAAAATGTCTATTTTGCACAAGGAAAACATCTGCTGATGTATTTCCTCAAAGAGGCACTTTATAGAACTGCTATATAATTATTTTTAAACAAGAATTGTTTCCTTTCTCTGAATCCAAAGGAAATGTTTGTTTTTTTAAGTGGTGCTTCCCACCCCAGCCACTTTAGAAGGCATAATATGATTAATATTTTTCAAATTTTAGTTATTAAAGGCTTGGTTTTTAAAAGCATGTAATTAACAAAACCTATAGCATTTGGTATTCATTTTGGGATATCACTTGCTTTCTATCATGATTGTCAGGCAAACAAACTTTTGTTGACCAAAAGTTTTCTGGTTTGGTTTGTTTGTTTGTTTGTTTTTTAACCTGTCTGTATGTGCAAGTACCTATATTAAATTTCATATATGGTATATTTCATGTTTTTAAAAGCATGTTTGCAAAGTAAAGAATGTATTCTAATTTAGCCTGCACAATTTTGTAAGTAGTTTTCCTGTATGCTTGAAATCAGTACGAAGTTCTCAGAGGTGGTTTAGATTTTATGATTTCCCTATGCTCCTATTTCAAACTTGACTGAAGATTGTGGTTTAAACACCCTCTGTGTTTAAACAGATGAATATTCCTGAAATGAGTATGTTCATCTGACTGTCCTGCTCTTTTTGCTGGAATAAAAAGATAAAGTGTTGCAGGAAGTTAGTTTGACTGCATCAGGAGATGCCTTGGTGGGCCTGTGCAAGAAATATTTTACACAACTTGATAATGAAATATGAAGATGGGAGTATCCTGATTTGCCTTCAGTTCTTTATCCTAATGCTCAGTTTCAGCTGAGCTTGGTGTTACTTGTGTTTAGCACCTCTCATGCTCCAGAGATTTCAATGCACTCTTTAAAAATAAAGACCCACCCAAGCCACTGTACACTGATCCTGTGTTAAGCAGGAACAGTTTAATTGGCTTGGATGGTTGTATTATGCACATAATGCATGTTTTGTTTCAAGATTATTTTCTTCTCTCACCCTTCCTTTCTCTTAGAAATCAAACTTCTGTACCAAGCTATGTTGCAACAGCCAGCTGAAGTAAAATATTGTTTATATTGCATGACTTGTTGAAATAACCAATGTTGCATGAAAAAAGTTAATTATGGAGGGGTTATGTTTCTTTAAAATAACCCAACTATAAATAATATAAATTTAAGTGAGAATATTCAAGTGTATTATTTATTTTTCAGTGCTAAAATGATGCTTTTTAACTTTTAAAAAGTCTTGCATTTTTTAAATGATTTCACCTTGATGCTCTCTGCATTACTTATTTTAACCTTATGCTACTGATTTCAAAGTGATTTTTGGGCATGTTTAATGGGCAGTGTCTTTATATTAATTTGGGGAGTATTGGAACACCAAAGCAAGAAGAAGTTTTTGTTCTGGTTTATCAGAAATACAGAGCTGAATAGCCTGTCAGTAAAAGAAAAATTTAATGAATTGTGGAGCTTTTTTTTTTTTGTGATAAAAATATTTAATGATTACTACAAAAATAAATGCTTAGACTTTATCTTCTGGTCTCTGTGAGCCTTAATATTTTGATTGACTGGGGAGAATGAAAGAACATTGTTGTATTATTTGCAAAATTCTGTGGGGAAAACTGTCCTAGGTGTGTGTGTGTGTGTGTTTAAGTGTGTGTTCTAAATTTTCTACTGTCTATGAAAACAAGCAGGTTTCTGTAGGAGGGCAGGGGAAGGAGTTGAGGAAATTGATTGTTTCATCCAGATGAATGTGTATTTACACATTATATTCCTTCCTTTGTGCTTGATAGCTGCACCAACCACCCTGGATTTGCCTAGAGGAGGCAGGGGGGACAGACAGGATCGTTGTGTTTCCTGCTGCTGAATATCTAATGGGAAAGCATACCAGCAAAAAAAATCCCCTCAGCTTAAAAATAGAGCCTTACCACATCTTCTGTTTCACACTTGCCTGTTCTAGTTGTAACTGAGCCAAAATGAAAGCACAGGCCTGGAGTACTAGGAAATTTCAGATGTTTGCCAAGTCAGTGGCCCTGTGTGTTTGTGGCCATTTTGGTGTCTGTGAAGAGGAATAAAAGCAGTTAAACAGCAGGTGACTGAAAATCAGCTGCTCTCCCCAGAGAGGTGTCTGCTTCTAGGTGGGTTAGTGGAGACTCAGTTTTGCATTTAGCACTCATAGGTGGTACTGCTCAGATTCTGCTTTTGAGGTTGGTATCTCTGTGAGCTACATAGACTGCATCTTAAACAAAGCTCTGCTCTTTTGGTTTTTAATTTGTAACAACATTTTATTCCCTGTAATGTAAGTACTCTTTTTTTTTCCACAGTAAGTGTAGATAAAAGTGTGCTTATTAGCTGACTAATGCCAAATTCAGTCTTTAATTCTGATCATGAGGACCACTCATCACAAGGTGTTGGTCATCTGAATCCTATAAAATAGAATAAAAAGCAAATCAGACTTGAACATTGCATTAAGAAACAAAAGTAACTCTTTGGCAAATTTATCTGTACAGATGGCAGGGTTGGCACGTGACATTTTTGCACCAAACAAGCCCTTTTCCTGGATGCAAAATGGTGCATTTTGATTTTAGACTCTGCATGTACATGAGGGTGCAATCTTTCCTTCCCTGGACTCCCAGCCCCCTCCCTGCTGTGTTTGAGATTCTTTGGAGTGCTAACATGGCTCTCAGCTGCATTTGCAGCAAGGAGACAAAGTTAGAAGGCTTTTTAAGTTTGTATAGACCTGTCACTGTCATCCAGTGGCATTTGAAGTGCAGTTTAATTCAGCTGTCTTTGAAGGTGGACTTGAGATGCAGCTGTTGACCACAGCTTCAATTTTGCTACAGGCAACCCAGTTTCAAGCAAGGGGGAAACAGGAGAGGTAGCAACTCAAATGCTGATTTCTTGAATTAATTTTTCTTTTCCAAGTAGACTTTTTTCTTTCCTAAAGTCATTCCCTGTTACCATTCTCTCAGTAGTTCCTCAATGTCAAATCAAAACGGGCACTTACTGAGAAAAGATCATAAGCAGGTTCTGCTGAAGTCAGTGTCGAAGAACTTTCGTAGGAGGGGTTGGTGATGTTTGAAGGTCGTGACTTGTCCAGTGATGTGGTTTCAGTGTCATCTTTTGACTACACAAAAGCACACAAACTTGCTTAAATTTCATCCTCTTCCTCCAGTGCATTAAGTGGGGCAGTCAGGCTTCAGTGCCAGCTGGTGCAGTGTTGTGGTTGAACTGGTGTTACTGCCTGAATCTGTCTCTGGGCTTGAGCTGTGCTTTTGGTGGTTGTATTGTCTCAGGCCACTTCACACTGGTATCTCTTTTCCTCTCCCTTCTTATTTTTAAGCCTCAGCAAAGAATGGGAGAGGAAGTGTGGCCCTGAGATCGTGCTTGGGGTAAAAAGGACCTGGTTAGTCCTGAGGGCTCTTATTGCAACTATATAAAAATACAAGTGTTTTCCCTGGCTACTGGGTTTTGTTTCTAGAAGATGATTCACATTACATGCAGGGACTAGAACAGGAAGGGATTTCTGCTCAGTGCTAGGTAGACATATTTTTGGGTTTGTTCTTGTGTATTTTGTAACATTTTTTTCTCACCTCTTCTCTCTGTAGCTTGGCTGTTGCTGACTGGTTTTGCATCTATGTGTTGCTAGCAAAATTAGTGAAGAGAAATCAGGCATGAAAGTGCATCAGTATAAAAACCTGCACTTTTCAATCCTGCAGGCATTTCAATTCTTTTGTCTTTTGGATCTGGCCTTTTTCCCTATCAAATGTTTCAACCTCCAGAACAACAAAATTAATAGCAATGGAGGAATAGAACAGATGCCCTTTCCATGGCTGTAATTCCCTGCTTCCCTAAGGGTGAGCCTTCTGTGGAGGCAAGGACTTCTGCACTGCTGTGGTGTAGTTAAATAAGCTTTGGGGCAGTCCTTGGTGGTGGAAGTGTCTGTGAGCAGACACTTGGCTGGAGAGGTCTGGGGGCAAATGTAAGCTCATGCCCAAGGCAAGTGTGTGAGCCTTCCCCACTTCCTCTGTGTCTGTCTGAACAGCTCAAGTGTGAAGTGATCAGGAATGTTTCCAGCTTAAAATCCCTGGAGAAACTGGAGGCTGTGAATCTGGAAAGTGCAGTTGCTCTGGGGAAGTGTTGTCCACCCCCCTGCTTCATCCTCCCACCCCCTCACCTACCTTGAAGTGCTGGAAGCCTGTGTTTTTCTTCCTAAACCTGAGGTAAGAATATCCAATAAGAGCCACAATTCCACTAACTAGACAGATGCCAAAGAATATTCCTGTCCCAGTACTGGCATGGAGAGGAGCCTGGAAGCAAGGGAGAGAGTGACTGAGCTATGGTCAGCTTACAGCACCCAAGCACATGCAGTGTCCCTTTGAGATATGCTCTGGTCCTGAGCTGTTTCTGTGCTTGGGTTTCCTGGTAGGTTCCTAGAGGTGCTCCTGGTGTTCCCTGGAGACTTTTAAACGTGGCCTTTTGACAGAACCATAGGACTGTTTATGCTGAAATCGATGATCAAGTCCAACTGTTCACCCAGTACTGCCAAGTCCATCACTAAACCTTGTGGACCAAGGAGACAGATGGATAACTGGGACCTTTGCAGGAATTCAGGCAGGCAAAAAATACCTGTTTTCCAAACACCTTGTTGTTTTGTATAGGAATGAATGCCAAGGCAAGAGTAAACAAGGTTCCTTAGAAGCTTGAAAGATCTTTTTGGAAGAACTAAAAAGGAACTTAAAAAATTTCTGTTACATATATAAACTCCATTATTTTATATAAAGAAAACTAATTTATAACCTGTGGGAAGAAATTGTTCAGACAAATATTTTTGGTATTACTGGTACCTTGTTTTCAACTTCTAATTCTCTTTGAAAGTAACTTTTAAAGCTAAAAGCTGCATATATGTCAGCAATGAGTTTAGGGTAAAATAACAGTTACCTCTCACCACCCCAAAAAACAAAGTCACTGTGTACTTACAGGTTCTGATGGAGCCTTTAGAGGCTCTGAAATAATGTGGATTATCCCATTGGAAGCAATTATATCCCACTCAACAATAGCACTTCTGTCCACATATCGGATCTCGCTCTGCCAGGAAAAGAAGGAATGAGAGCTGAGCTTTGACCCTTCTCCCTTTGGTACTGAAATTCACATCAAGATGATTTCCCCACCCCAGACACCCAGAGAGAAAAAACAGGTGGGGGCTTTACACTGCTGCCTCCCTGGCCATCAGGCAGGGATGGCCCTGGCTGCTCACAGCTCTCCTGTGCATGAAGTGGCCATCACCATTACATGCATGTTGCCTTCAGGCACTGCTCTGTCCTTGTTTTTTCTTTCCTAACTGAAGATTTCTGTGACCTTTGTCAAATTGCCAAGCTCTGCCTCGAAGTGCTGTTATTCCTGAGTGCCAGGCAGCCACTTCCACTGTGGAGGATGCCACTTGCCACTCAGGTTTGCTGGCTGGAGTTTGCTTGCTGTCAGCAAGGCTGTGTTGGGGTCTCTTGCCTCTCCCAGAAAGTTGCCAAGAAACTTTACAAATGCCAACAGCTTTTTTAAATGATAAGCTGTTGCTCTCATTTCTCCCCTTATCCCACTGTAATCTCTTCACCTATTCCACAGCCATCTCCCATAATCCTGCCAAACTGAGAAAAGAGTTAAATGAAGCCCATGTCCTCATTTTTACATTCCTGAAAGCCACTTCAACAGCTTCCTTTGAGTTTTGCAGGTAAGACCTTGTCCATTTGCAAGCTTGTAAATTGGCAGTTTGCCAGCTCCTATCCTGCAGTCTCTGGACAGGAAAGAGCCTTCTGAACCTTATCAATACCCTCCAGATCAGTGTGTCACCCAATTACAGGGTATAGCATGAGAGGGGGAAAAGCACAAAGATGGGAAATTTATTACCTGATCAGCAGTGGGGACTCTGTGTTCCTGGCCCCCAGTGTTTGTAATGAGGAGTTTTTTCCCTAGACGAGTTGGAAGGGTGGTTCCATTGGCCAAGTCCTCATAAAACATTATATTGGCATTAGATAAATGATACTCAATGTCTCTCCCTGAAAGGGTCTGCAAATGAGGGCAAAGTACAAGGAGTGTTAATGGATCTCATTAATCCTTTGGATTTACTGGTAAACTACCTGCCTGTGACCCCCTCTGCCATTAATTCTGCAGCAAGTGCAGCAGCATTGGAGGTTATTGGGAAATCTGCATGGGAACAGTGGGACATTCTGTCCTTGCTGGCCTCTGATGGCTGCCTGCAGCAGGCAGGGCTTTAATTCCAGTGAGACGAAGGATTTTACTCCTCTGTAGGATGACCTGAAGTGATGAGACTCAGAGATATTCCACACAGCTTGAAGATGTAAGCCAGTGCATAAACCCTTGGGAATTGTTTGAGACAGTGTTTGACTGAAGGAAGGAAAGAAAGAATAAAAGGGGTAAGCATAGAAATGAAGTTAGGAATGGATGCCTTTAATGTGTTTGTGGGAAATATCAAAGCTGTGTGGTGCTTTCCTCAAATAACTGTGCTGCATGTTAATGGGCCAGAACAGACTTCATCTCAGGCAGATTCCTTCATAACAGGGCAACTAAAATCCCTGATTTTAGTCACTGTAGTGACCTGAACACTCGATAACCTTGCAGCCCTAACCGTGGAAGGGAAATGGAAACAATGAATTCATGTCTTTTGTGAGCACAGTTTAAATTATAGGGGGTTATGCAGAAGTCACACCCTACAAAGATTATTCTTTTAAGCTTAAATTTCAATGGGATGCAGAAACCCTTAACAGCTGTTTAAAAAGTGTTATTAAAGCTAGGAAGGAAAAAAAGGAAAAATCCTGACCTCATTTTCCTTTAACCCACTATCGTTTGGAGCAAAGAGAGTGGCGTGCACTGACAGGTCTGTGAGGTACTGCAGGAACTCTCTCCCCCTCTTAGAGGTGTTGGAGTAAGCCATGATATCCTAGGCAGAAACAAAATCCAGCTTTACCAGAGAGCAGTTGTGCACTCCTGTGCAGAGAGAGCAAAAGATGACACTGTGTAAATGACAACAAAGGAACTCTCTGTTATTAGCCATGAATCAGCTCTGGAGAGACTTTACAAAGGAAGTTTGTATTCAAAACCCAGCTCCAGCTGCTGATTTGATGAGTACATCTGAAACTGATTTGCAGAAGTTTGGCCCTTGCTGCCTTTGAGTCTGCTGATGCACACAGTGCCTTTCTGAGTAGAGACAAGAAAAGGACTCTTAACATTTTGCCTTTTCCCAGTAGGAACTCAATAAAGCTCCAAAGCACTGTGCTCCATGTCATGCTTAACAAGTTGTGCAGAGAGTCTCCTTCAAGCTGAAGCTGCACCAGGCTTTTAATTCCAACTGAATTTTAGAACCTTCTTTGGAGCAAGTAATTAAGAAAGTAGTAACTAAGTTCTGGTTTGGATTTGGACCAGATTGGTGCAGATTTAGACCACATGGCCTTGCTCCACTGGTGTGTTGCTATTGCCTGTGTTTGCTGGGCTAGTAAAGCAAACCCTGGGTACAGCACTCAGAGCCTGCTCTGCTTCACTCCCACCCCAGCCTTGGGTCCTACCGACAGGAAGTTTGTCAGCGTTGGGAAGGACATCAGCACTTGCAGCAAGTTCCCACTACAGGAGATGCCATCCCCCACGTAGCCTGGCTTGCAGGTGCAGTTCACCTCTAAAAGGTACAAACATGGAGAGCTGTATGGGCAAACACTCTTTCCAGGAAAACTTTAGGTTGCCCTGTGCCTGAAAAACAACTTGTAAGTGACGGGTTAGGTTTTATTTTAAAGTTAAAAGAGGTGGTCTCTCGCAGCAGCCTGTGGCTGGTGGAAGGAACCCAAATCTGGGCTGCTGCTCCCATTTGCTCAGAAGGATGAGGCAAAGGACCCTCTCACCTTTCTCCCTGTAGCAGAAAACATCCCAGGTTTCGCTCAGATTGACTCTTCTCCCGTAGTCCACGATGCCGACGTAGCCGGAGCCGCAGTTGGGGGAGGAGAAGGCGGTGGGGTAGCCCACTCTCTCACCCTGCAGCCAGCCAGCAGCGCACAGGTGGTACCTCGCCTGCGGGCAGCACAGCCACGAGGGGAAAGTCAGGGGAAGAGCCCAGTGGTGGGGCTGGGGAACTGCAGGTGGAGTGAACAGAGCCCCCGGGGCGTTCAGGCAGCATCTGCCCTGCCAGCACTCCTCCTGTGGGTCTGGACGGGCTCTGTCCATCCGTCTGTCCTGCAGCCTGCCCTGCACTGAGCTCTGTGCTAAAGGGGACCAACCCAGCCTGTCCTGGAAAAGCCTCCCTGATCAAAAGTTGGGCACCATCAGAGGTGAAAGTCAAAGCTGATTCCATGGTGTGCCAGCCCACCTTCTGCCAGTGTGGAAGGGGCTGACAAACCAAGGCAACGTAGGAAGCAAGTGACCAAGAGTGCCTGAGCCAGCCCCATTGCTGACTCTGCTGCTCTGAGGGAAGTGTTTACACTATGGGCCCCAGGGAGCCTGCAGCTCTGGCTATAATCTGAACCTCGTTGTGCAGTAGAAGGAGGTCGGGGCCGTGCTGCAGCCTCACAGTTTGCTACAGGTGTATCTAAACTGTGAGTGTCTTTCTTTCTCCCGCAGTTGGAAGGAGCCAGAAAGAGACAGTCTGACCCACTCTTCTAAATCAAGTTTTGCAAACCCGAGTTGCGATGCTCATCACACTGACATCAGCCATGTGTTGTCTATAATGTGCTCAAGGAAAGCAATATGGAAATGGGTCTGTTAAGAGCATTTGAGAAAAAGATTTCTGGAGACTTACTTCAGAGAAATAAATCAAGCATAGTACTGAAATGCACATTTCTTTAAGATGTGTTAATAATTAAAATCCCCTTGAAGATACTCTGAACGTCTGACTCTACCTCTCACCCCAGCATCACTGGAAACAAGAAGTTGGCAAGTGATTTCAGTGCTGTGTGAGCAGGCATGAAACCAACAAAAAGTCTGAAAACTGCTCTCATCCAACTGTGCCCTGAGACATGGGCGAAGGAAAGGAGGGAAAATGATGCTTATTAGCACAGAGCACCCCTCTTGCTCCTCCCTGTCCATTTACTGTGTGTCAGTCCTCTTTGGAGCTCTCCTCCCTCAGAGGGCCTCCTCACCTTCTGTGCATACAGCAGCTGGTCGTAGGTAGCGATGGTGGCTGACTCGTTGGCACAGGCCTCCCTGGCCTGCTCGAGAGTCATTCTGTACTGGCCCAGGGGCGAGCGCAGGTGGAACACCCCGACCGTGGTGTCTGCAAAGAGAGACAAGGACCAGCCCCTCTCAAGGGCTGCCCACCTGAGGGTGATGGGGCAGCTGTGCTGTACAGACACCCGTGAATTTTGTGTATGTGGTTAGAAGAGATTCATTCCTCAGGGGTGACAGTCCCACCTGGGCTGCCCTCACCCATTGCTCCAAGAACCTGGCATGGCAAGGTAAGCACTCATTCCAGCTGCAGTCTCACTGTTTCATGGGACACAGTGGAGGGAGCTTGTAGACCCTTGCCTCTGGCCTCAGGGCACAGGGCTGGGTGTGCCCTCCTCACCTTGGAAGTGGAGATCAGCACAGCTGGCGTCAGGGTGGCACTGCCCATTGTCCTGCAGGCAGCGGTCCAGGGGCAGCTGCATCACGGAGCAGTTCAGCCCGTCGCCAACGTAGTTGGTTTTGCACTCACACCGGCGTCTCTCCTGCTCAGAGGGAGGAGGAAAGCAGCCAACACAAGCATTTAGCTGACCTGAGACTGCTGTTTCAGGCAGCATCCTGAACTGCTGGGAGAATGTCACTTGATATAAGCAGGAATGGACAAACAGAAAAGTTGCTGCTAACAACTAAGCCAAACATTTACACGCTTTGCTGAATTAACACCAAAGTGTAACTTCATCCAAAAAGTTAATAACGTGCACTGGAGAGTTACATGACATGTAATTCACAAAAATGGACAGCAAACATATCAAAATGATATTTAGATGACTTGGCATGGAAGCAAGAATGGAATTTAACAGCCCACTGATAGTAGTAAATGAGAACTATAAACCAAGCAGGAATTGGTGACAGCCAGGGATTGCAATGGTTGACAGCTGGAATGGATTATCAGCAAGATAACTTTTCTAGAGCACTCCTGAAAGGCAGCTCAGGCAAGACACCAAAATGGAATGGAGAAGTGATCCTGCAAGCACCAGGACAAATGCTGGATCAAGTCACCTGCACAAGTTTTCCCTAACCACACTGACTGTGTGGGTCATTGAATTTGTATCACGTGGCTGCAGAGCTTTTTAAGTTGAGTTCAAGCAACCAACAAGTGACACTATTCTCCCAGCTGACCCTTTGTTTAGCCTCCAAAAGGCATTCAATTTTAATCCAACAAATTCCTATTGCAAATAAGGATATCCATTTAGGGAGAGCTAAGAGTGGGACAGAAACACTACGTATGCAAAACATCCCATCTTCTGTGTTACCCCATTCCCCAGAGCAAAGATGTCAAACTGTTTCTCACCCTTCAGCTGAAAGCATACCAAACTGATGTGGAAAGAAGGTTGGAGCTAAGTAAAGGCTGTTTTGGAAAACAGAGGTTTGGAGAGGTACAGAGTGTGATCCAGCACTCTGTGAGGAGACTTCTGCTGGCACCAGGGAGAAATGCCTCAGATTTCCCTGCTGGGGACTGAAATCATTCCACTTACTGGTCCTAGGACGATGCAGATGGCATGCTCGTGGCAGCCTCCGTTGAAGCCATCAGCACAAGGATTTATTGGGAGGCAGGTAAAGCCATCTCCCTTGTACCCCTTCTGGCAGCTACAGAAGACTTTCACCCCGTGCTGGGTGCATTCGGCCGCCTTGTGGCACCCACCATTGTTTTGTTTGCACAGTTCTGCAGCTGCAGGGGGAAAAAACCCAAGTGAGTAAACTCTGCTTTTAAAGAGGATGTTCTTCATAATGGCAAACCATTCCCAGTGCTTTCACACTAAAAATACTAGAATACTTGTTTGGGAAAAAAACCCTGTTTCTGTTTCCTGAGGTATTACTGAATTTCTGTAAGTCTATCCCTTAGGGCTCTGAAGGCCTTGTCAGGATATTCTTGATTTGGGAGACATGGCACCAACACTCAGATTTCTGGCCAGGTTGACTTTGGAAGATATAAGACATCTGTCTGAGGAACAACAACTGTTTCTGCAGTGGTGTTACCAGGGAACTGCCTTGCCTATAGTCATAAAAAACCCAATCATAATAATTTTGTTGCAAAAACCCTTTGCTATCAAGTCCCACTGTTAATCCTCTGAGGGAAACCCAGCTTAAAATCCTACTCTCTTCAGAGCTTGGCTGAAGTGCACTGGTTGCCTATGCTCCTGCTTGGTAAAGTCTGGAGAAGTCAGCCTTCTGACTTAGAAAAACCTGAACTCTGTATGTCCTAAATTTGTTCCACGTGCTGCACAGTGGCAGTTTTTAGGTCGGGCAGGCGACATTTCACAGTGGGCAGTAAGTGCCTTGCTGTGTAGGTGCAAGAGGGAAGAAGGAGGCTGCCTTCTGGCTGTGCCTGGGGGAGGCAGCTCACCTGTGCAGGTGATCCCGTCCCCGTTGTACAGGGGCTTGCACTGGCACGTGCTGTTCTCTGTGCAGATGGCGTTGGCCGAGCAGCTCGGGGAACACGCTGGCGGCAGGGCTGCAGGGAAGGCAGGACAGCTGGAATGAGAGAGCTCTGGTACCACAATGCCCAGGTTTCATGCAGAAGGAGAACCTTTCATACCAGTCTGGCTAACTGGAAGACTCATCAGAATTTTATTTTTTGACTGCTGCAGCCCAAAGCCCCTTCACAGGGGAGGTAGGAACTCCTATTGAGGAGACAGGAGGGTGAAGGGCCCCTAAGTGTTCTTGGATAGCCCCTGACATTAATAACCCTTTCTCTCTTATCTCTCCTGTTGAACTGCAGGTACTTTCAGCCCAGAGCTCCATGGGCTGGGCCACCAGACAGACTGTGGAGAGAGCAGGCAGAGACCTAGCTTGGTTTCACACAGCCGGCCGGTCCACCCCGTTTCACAGAAACATCGTCCTGTCCCCGAGTATCCTTCGTCACACTGCCCGTGGTTCTTGCACTCACAAGCTGGAAAAGAAACACAGAGTCACTTGCAGAGTGGGGAAGTCTTTCTCTAGAGAAACATCATCGAGTCAGTTTAGATACAGTGTTATCCAGAATTAATTTAGGTGAGTCTAACTTCATGGTATTTCACCATGAGGCCAGTCAAGCAGAGGACCAGACTTTCCAGGGGGGTTGAGCAATCTTTATCCTTGGAGGTTTTCAAGTCCTGACAGGATAAATCCTGACCAACATGAGCTCACAGCTGACCCTGTTTTGAGAAGGAGGTTGGACTAGAGGCCTTCTGAAACCCCTTCCAACCTGAATTAGCCCATGGTCCTATGATTTTATGGCTGGCATTAGTTCAATGTGCCTCTGAACATGAAAATGGGTATTGATCTGTACATTGCAGTGGAGTAACAAACTCCATGAAGGATTGTGGCAGGAAGGAGTTAATGGCTCAACTGAAGATCCAGACAAATCAGTCCTAATGAGCAGCAGCTATTAATTGTGGGAAAGCCAGAGAAAAACAAGGTGTGTGGGGGGAAGAGTGCTTGGCTGCTGTGTGGGAGAAGGTCCAGCTGAGTAAGGAAGCCAGATATCAGGTTAGTGAGCTTTACTGTAAAATATAGACAAGTTAGTTGTAATTTCTTTCTTTAGGGTTCAGGTGTTTCTATGACTAAAAGCTTTGGGATTTATTCAGTTCTTTTATAGATGAGGCTGAGGCTTTGCTCCTTCTACCCTGCAACCTGAGGTGTGATGGTCTGATTTAATCTATAGGTGATGATTTTTCCCCTCCTTTTTGGGCCCTGCCATAACTTATGTGTTAAATCCTTCTTAAAGAATTATTCATGATCCTTTGTTTTATAATGTAGTGCTGTAGAATCTTTTATGGCCTTGTCCTTCTTCTTGAAGTATTGTTGTTTAGAGAAGAAAATTATGTGGGATTGGTGGAACTGATTTTTTGAATAGCTCTCCTGCTGAAAAGGAGCTTCAGGCTTTTTTCATTTCGTTTGTTTAGTTAATTGTTTGGCTGACTTAAATCTGCATCAAAAAGAAGGGGCTATAAAACTTCTTTCTCTTAAATTTCTTAATCTGGTTTCAGGCTAATGGTTCATGTATTTTCTGCTATGGTGTGCTATAAAGTGAATGAATTGTAGGTAAGCATAATCCTGACTGTGTCCAAGCCTGTTGCCTTGCCTGTTCCTCCCCATCCTATGTGCCTCAGGAGCAGTACAGGTGCACAGGGTTAGGATGGAAGCATTCATATGGTAGCTCCTTATCTGAAGGCTTTATGTCAAGAAAACATCTAAGTTTAAAGGGAAGTATGATCCTGCTTCCACTTAGCTCACATTTAAAACCACACAGAGGTGGATTTTGTGAGCAGTTGCTTGGCTGTCCCTCTTCACAAACTGCCCTCCTCTTGGTGACCTTTTTCTTCTCTGCAGAAGCAGTGCATGGCCTTGGCCTCCTGCGCTCCTTGAGGAAGGAACCACGCTGCTAAAATGCTTTATGGGGATGGAGGAGAGAGCTGTGCTGTAGCTAAACCCACATGTTGCTGGAGGCTCTTCTTCTGTTCTGTTACTGATGTACCTACTGTGTAAGAGCAGGAGCTGTGCAGACCCAGCTACGCAGCCTCTGCACCCCCTTCTCCTCCTCCCTCCTGAGACCTTGTGCATGGCCTGGTGTGAGGAGGCACCCAGCAAAAATGTCGGTGTTAAGAGGGAAGCATTCCTTGGCTGACTCAAAAACTCCCTGCTGACAGAACAGTTTAGGCTGGCCAGGGGCGTGGATTTGGAAAGGGAAGTTACAACATACGCCTGCAGGTGAAGCCGTATCTGCCCGGCAAGCAGAGCTCGCAGGCCGTCCCGTTGAAGCCGCGGCTGCAGTGGCACTCGCCCGTCCCCGCGTAGCCGTCGTCACAGGAGCCGTGGCCACTGCACGGGCTGTCTGCGCCCCCTGGGCAAGCTGGAATGTCGGAAAGAGGTGTCTCTTTAGCTCAGGTGCATGTTTAGTCATTGCCACTGCTGGTTATCTGCTGCTCATCCAGCAGGGAGTGCCTGGAAATGCATCTCTGTTGAGGTGTGTAAAAGGTGGCTGTGACACTTGTGGCTCCTGAGAGCCCTGTGCTCTAAATTCCTTGACACACTCTCATAGCTCCTATCAGAAAGGTGCTGAGGATCCTTCCAGCCCTGACTTGTGGTTTCTGCTTTCTGGCTGCTTGTTTATTCAGACCTGGCTGGGATAGCACTGCCCTTTTTTGTGTGGCTCTATGTGCTGTCAGGGCAACCCCAAAGGGCAGCTCAGGCTGAGCTGGCCAAAATTGCATGAGATCTGCATGTGTCTATCTGTGAAAGTGGGGCAGAGCAGGCTGGCAGGGCTGTGTGTGGCTGGACCTATCTGCCAGCAGAGATCCTGACCTGGATTGTGTGCCCTGGTGGGAGCCCCAGTCCCGTTCCCCTACAGGGCTGGCAGGTGAAGGAGCTCAGTTTGGAGCTGTCTGCTAACAAACAGCTGAGGTGAAGCCTCCCAGACAGTCTCCACCTCTTCAGAACCACGACTTCTGAGCTTGCTCTGCTGATGAGTGCACTTGCCTGTGGCTGAGCAATCATGCACTGGTTCTCAGGTGTTTGCTTGTGTGGACCTGAGTCTGTATTTAAAGGGCTTTCAGGTGGTGCCTTGCTCTGCAGGACAGCCTTTACTCTCTATAGCATTCACCTGCCACTACCATGGAGTTTAAAACTTGCTCCAAATGTGAAGAAGAGATAAGCTCAATTGAAAAAGCAGTTAACACTTTGTGTCCTTCAGCTCTTGCAACCAAGTTCCTTCATCTTGCAGCTGGTCTCTCCTCATGGCCCTTATCCCAGTTCTCCCGGTTTCACCTGCTGGGCCCTGCACAGCTGTACTGGGGAGGGGGAAGAGGAGGGGCACAGGCTGGCCATGTGGGTGGCAATCCTACCTTGGCAGTCTGGCCCGAAGTAGCCCTTGCAGCACTTGGCTATGTGGATGACCATGGAGCAGTTCCTACGGCAACCATCCCTCCGCAGCCCGTAGGACTCGTAGGTGCACCAGTGGATTCCTTCCTGTGTGCCACACGTGTCAGCACAGAGAGAGGAGGGGGGAAAGGCAGGAAAATGAGTGCTGTGTGGAGGTTTGGGGTTCTTCCTCTTTAATTGGCAGTTTCTGATGCACATTGAATCAAAATGTGATGTGTGAGACCCCCACCTTCTCTGATTCCTGACATGCTGAACACTGCTCATGAGAGTGCAGGGGCTGCTCTGGAGTCAGCTGAAGCACTTTCACAGTGGATGCTGTGTGAGGCCAACAAGCAGCCCCCACCACCAGCACCTGGGCCTTTGCCCAGGGACAGCTCTGTCACTTAATAGTGTGGCAGCACTGCCAAAGGTTCTCTTTTACCTATTTTAGGAAGCTTTTTTCTGGTTTGCTGTTGTGAAGCACAGAGAAGAGCAGGTTAGACTGCTTACATGTGAGATTTGAATGTATTACCTTTGGTTTTGTCCCTGGAGGGCATTTAGTGTTACTGAAACAGCTAGCACAATGCCCCTGGAAAAGGGAAAACAAAAAGTATATTAAAATAGCGGCTACAAAAGGCCATTTGAGTTGGACAAATGTCTGTTTTATGAGAGCAGAAAAGATGAACAGAGAAAAGATAAAGCTTATTGCACCTACTAGAAAACTCTGGAGAAACAAGAGAAGAGAATGACAACAAAATAGTTGCAATAATTTAGTGCCACAAAAATACAAGAAAGTAGTTTTGATACTAGAATATAAGTTCTGGAAGAAGAAACTGCTCTGGGTTTAAAAAAGGAGGGTAGAGATGATGTAAGCTGTATCAGATCTGGATGTCTAATCTGGAATACAAAAATATTTTTACTTCTCAGGAAGTACTGACCAGATCTGAGTAAATGATATCTATTCAATTTCATTTCATGAAATCCTAAACAAAAGGCAACTTGAGCAAATGGGAAATACACAATTGTTGGTTTTATAAGTGAAATATAAGTTCTGATAAGCTTTTTTGAAGACTGAGTACCTGAAAGTTTTTTTTAATTCTAAGAAATTTCTTCATACTTTCAAATTAAATTGAAGTAAACTTGGTATTGAAGCTGTTTGAAGATGACTTTTGAAATGACCCATTTGTGGGACCCATCAAAGTTCACAAAGGAAGATTTCTCCACGTTAACAGTGGCTGTTCAGGTGTGTTAAAGACAGGAAATGTCAGAGACTGAGACAGAGTAGGCAGTTTTCCATCTGGTGTCCTTCATACCCTGTGCTGCTGGAGTAGCAATGCTGTTCTTTTGTAATAGGGAACTTTTTAAATGTGATCTCTATGGACAAATCTGTAGTATGAACTTCCTCTAATTTAAAAACACAACAGAAAGATTTGTCCCTGCTCAGATTTTTGCTTGCACGTGTAATGTGCTTTTTTTCCTTAAAGGGTCTTAACTGTAACCACTTGTCCAATGTGCTGCTTCACCTGAACACCGAGTTTCTGTTGTGCTGCACTTCTCAGTCTGTCTCTAAGCAGAGCAGCTGATGAAGCCAGACTGCAGCAGTGGGGCTTTATTCTCAGGAGTACCAGAGCTGCAGAGGGTGCAGTGAAGGTGGGTGCTGGCCCCTGGGCTGTGTCATTGCCAGGGCGAGGGTCCCAAAACAGGCACTGGCCACGACCTCACCCCCCAGGCACTGACCACGACCTCACCCCCCAGGCACTGACCACGAACTCACCCCCCAGGCACTGACCACGACCCCCCAGGCACTGACCATGAACTCCACGGTGAGGAAGCTGTCGCAGCGTGCCCCCAGGCTGGGCTCTGCCAGCAGGCAGTTGATCCCGTAGGCGATGCCCCCGTCAAACTCCAGCTGCCGCTGCACCACCTTGCACTGCCCGTTGTTCAGGAAAAGGGAGCCCTGGGAGAGAGGGGGATGTGGGGAGTCGTGAGCTGCTCCTCCTTGGGTCCCTGCTCTCTGTGGGAATGCTCGTGGGGTAAGGTGGTGTGTTAAACTAGCCTGTAAGTAAAATCGATGGCAATAGGGGCTCAAACCCAATTTTGGGGCCTATCTCCCTATAGCTGGGTGCTATAAGCTCTTAGATGGGCAGATCTGTGTCTGGAGTACTGTGTCCAGCTCTGGGGTTCCCAACAGAGGGGGGATGTGGACTTGTTTGGAGCAAGTCCAGAGGAGAGCCATGAAGATACTCTGAGGGCTGGAGTGCCTCTCCTATGAAGACAGGCTGAGAGAAATGGGGCTGTTCAGCCAGGAGAGAGAAGGGTCCAGGGAGGCCCCTAGAGCACCTTCCAGTCCCTAAGCGGGGATGTAAGAGAGTGTGAGAAAGATTTTTAACAAGGGCATGTAATAATAAGACAATGAGTAATGGCTTTAAACTGAAAGAAGGTACTTTTAAATTGGATATTGGGAAGAAATTCTTTACTGTGAGGTTGGTGAGACACTGGAAGAAGTTGCCCATAGAGCTGTGAATGACCCATCTATGGAAGTGTTCAAAGCCAGGTTGAATGGGGTTTTGAGCAACCTGGTCTAGTGGAAGGTGTCCCTGCCCACAACAGGAGTTGGAACAAGATGATCCTCAAGGGTCCTTCCAACCCAAACCACTCTATGATTCTATGATGTCTTTCTTTGCTGAAGAGGACAGAGCATATCACTCCTGTGTTCACAGGTTTATCTTATGCATATTTAGACTTAGGTGCTTGCCAGGTATGACCTGAAACATTTGCAAAGAGAAATGTGGCATTGTTCTGGTTTAACAGGCTATGTGTGTGCTTGCAACTTTAGCTTGCGAGTGCTTGCACACCAGAGTTTGCATGCTGTCTTGGGGTGACTTCCTCCTAACTCATCCCAAACTGAAACACATGCAGATGCCACGTTCATGGGGTTCAAGCCTGGCTTGGTCTTAGTGGTTTTCTACTGGTATTTTATTGTGGAAGTTAAAGTGTCCTGGTATTTCAGTTTCAAGATAACTGAGAGCTGTTTTGAACAAATAGCATCTTACAACAAAGCAAATGACAGCTCCAAAAAAGTCCTGCAAACCATCTAGAATCTGTTGGTGTGGCTGTTGGCATGCAGCCATGATGACCAATGAAGTTTGGGTGCCACTGCCCTTTCCTGGGGACTGTGCAAAGGCACGGCGTGGTGTGCAGGAGCAGATCCTGCAGCAGGGGTGAGGGACTTTGTGCCAGCAGAGCGAACACTTACTATCTCCCCGTTATCCCCACAGCTCACAGTGAGGTTGGAGCCCTGCAGGGTCTTCAGTGAGGTGGAGCTGGGGAGCTGGTAGGCCAACACCTGGGAAGGAAAAGGGGAGATAGGTGTCTGGGCTTGCATGTGTTGGCTGTGGCAGCACTCCCAAAAAACGAGGGCTTACCGCGGCGTCACGGACAATGTGGAATTTGAGGTACTGCACCAGTTTGTCAGTGTTGGACTTCTTGAAGAGGAAGTCCTGCTGCTCCTGTGACAGCCCACGGATGGCTGTGTCTGTGGGCCAGAAGAGCGTGACGGGTTTGTGAATCGGATCGTTGATCAGCCCGAGCAGGTTGTTCTTCTGCAACACAGAAAAAAATGGGGTGGGAGATAAGTGCTCTCTCCAGAGTGACACTGACCCTGTGGGCTGCCTGGCCACCAGCCTGCAAATACCTTGATGTTAAATCCAGATGGGTGAGTTGAGCTTGATATACAGTAGGACAGAGCTGAGTGAGGAAGGGAAAGGTGGCTGTGGGTCTGCTGAACATGCCCCAACCTCTGTGGGAGTGTGACTGGTGGTGACCAGGGTAGCTGTGAACTGTACTGGGAGCACTTTGGTTCTGCTGAATAAAATCCTGCCAGTGATGCCATGTGCTCTGTGTGTGTGCTTTTGTCTCCAAAAAAAGTTGTTAGGAACCTTTTTCCAGTGGCTCCTGTCTCTTGTGTCCTTACCTCTAGCAAAGTGCTGAACAGAACGTACCCATGTTTGGCTGCAACCATTTTAAGACTTTCCTACAAAGAAAGAAAAGCGAGTAATTTACTTAAGAAATAGATTACTTGGGTATTAGAAAAAGCAGATAAGGGCTTGCTTTTCCCTGTAAGTCCCTTTTTGTTGTAAAATCAAAGCTCCTGTAAAAACCCTCTGCAGAAATCCTCTTATACTGTTCTTACTTCATCTGTAATTCCAGTGAATTTGAAATATAATATTGAATTCATTCAGCAGTGTCACAGTGTTTGGATAAGGTCTTTTTAGTGTCACTTTTTTTTGTCGACTTATACGATTTTCTATATCTGACAGCAACTGTGGAGAAGCCCCTGGGTTGGGAATGCTGATAAGCTGCACATACCTTCTTGAGGGGGAAATCCTGCATATGTGATGGGACCAGAATTTGGTTTATGACATGGATCACGCCATTTGTGCCAACAATATCACTGAGTATAATTTCAGCTTTGCTGTTCAAAATCAGGGAGTTCTGGAAAGGCAACAAAAACATTTTTTCTATGAAACCTTGTGGGAAAGTGAGGCTGATGCAGAACTGATTTGGTATAACGAGCCCAGACCACCTTTTCTTTGTAGCAAACAGTACTTTCAGCTTTAATAAATTGCCCTTTGGCTTTATGAGCATGAGTAGAGTGAAAAAGCAGAGTCTGAGGATAAAACAGCTTGTGTCAAAGCAAGGATTGTACAACTCCACTCTTGGCATATCGAAGTGAAGTGGTGAACACTTCAGCTGAACAGGCAATCTTATTTGAAAGTAATTTATTTACTTTTGTGCATCAGAGGAGGAAAGGGAACCTTTGGAGTTTTAAGAAAAGCTGAATGGGAGTGGAGAGTGTTTTACTGTTCTGTTCCATGCTGGGTTACCTGGGAGTAGCTGATGTGTACCAGGTCACCGTGGAGAGAGGTGATATTGGTGATTGCTGTCAGGTCCTTGTACAACAGACTGGCACAACCCACCATGTGGTACCGCAGCACTTGGGCCATCACTCCTCTGGCAATCCAGTCCTTGACCTGCAGTGGGAAGTGGAGGAGTTGAGAAGCAGCTGAGGGAGGCATCTGGAGCCCAGAGGTGGTGGCAGCTGGCCCACAAGGCCAGGCCTCCTCACTTACTCGTGGGTCGCTGCTGAGCACGTCTGAGTGAGGGACGAACAGCGTGAAGGGGCCGGGGCCTGCGATGTCTCTGAGGGACAGGGCCTGCCAAATGGAGGGGGATAGAGCAGCAGGGAGTCAGAGCATGTGGTGCCACACGTGGCAGGGACTGTCCTGTGGAGGGGATATGGTGCCTGCAGCCCCACTGCTGCCACACGTTGAGTTCCCTTCCCTGCAACGCAGGGAGAGAGAAGCTGCTCGCGTGGCCTTGCACTCCCAGCCTCGTCTGTCACCTCTGCTCACAGGTGTTAAATAGAAGGCTTTGCCTTACAGCCATGTCTTTACCTCCTCTGCAAACACAAACAGCAGAGGAGGGAATTGAATTAATTACTCTTAGGAGGACAAATGGACCTGGGCTATGGCAGGCACCTTGCAATGACCATTGACAAGCTGAATTGGGAGCTCTCTTAAAGCAAGAGGAAGCCACGTGTCCACCATGGTAGCAGAATTGAAACTAGAACACAGCTCTTGAGGTTAGCAGGCCAGTATGCAGGTCTGTGCTGCCCTGAGGCTTCTGGTAAACAGAGAATTGCTGTTGCCAGTCTCCAAAAATCAGTGAGAGCTGGCTGCATGCTGCTGTCTTGCAAGACACAGAGCACCCTGTGATTTTTCAGGGAGGCAACTGAAAATATTTCTATTTGGAGATGCAGAAGGGGTAGTAGATAAGTGGTATGTTCTTGCTTCAGACTTCATGAGAGGTGCTGGCAGACTGTGAACAGGTGAAGATTTCAGTTTTATGCCTAGTCTGGAGGCCTTACATTTCCCTGGGACCTTGGTCTTGATCGTTAATACTCTAGATCTTTAATAGTGTTTTAGTGACAGTTAATAGTTTAAATTAGAGCATCTCAAGTATTAGTGACTGGTAAGCCAAGTCCAGTCCCAATTACATTGAGGGATGTTGGTACACACCAGATTTGTGCTTGCTTGTCCCTCCTCTACCCTCTTGGGGAAAAAAATAAAGGAAGGAGGACCCACCCCCAAAAAACCCCAGCAAACCCCAACTACTCAATCTTTTCTTACCTCTAAGTGGAAATAAAACCTAGATGTGTTGGAGTTCCTGAGAAGTTCCTGCAATTAAGAACAAGACTCTGTGACAATGCTACAAATGTGAGGCAACCTCTGCAAAGTGCAAACAAATGCAGCACTCAGACAAGAAAGGGAACTTCTGGTTTGGAATAAGTGCTGCATATCTGTATTGCTTCTGTTCTGTTCTTACCTTGCTCTGTCAAACACCAGGCTTCTTTGAAACCTAAAACTCCCTAACACTGCAGTCATAATGATTGTCCATTAGGGTTTTTTTGTTTGTTTTGGCAGTTAAGGTTATCTTGCAGCATCTTGTTCCTATTTCTGGTTTCTTGAATTGGGAAAATTTCAAATTCTGGGGTACAAATTTGTCCAAGAAAAAAATGGCTTGTTTCAACCATTGTATTAAGTAACTATGTGAAGAAAAATAGGAGAGAGCAAACACGTGAAGCACTTTACCTGGAAGATGTTTCCTCGGCACTTAAATCCATTCCCAACGTAGTTAGGTTTGCAGGTGCAGGTCCTTTCTGTCAGCTCAGTGTCATTACAGATGGCAAATTCACTGCAGCCTCCATTATTCTGATAAGAGCAAAATTAAAAATATATAATTCCTTCATTGCCAGGTGTATAAAATGATTCCAATTCACCACTTCCCCCCCCCTCCCCATCTATAATTTAGGCTTAATCACAAGATCTTTTTGAAACCACATCTTGCTGTAGCTTCTGAGGGCATATATTTTCTTGCAAACACTAAAGAGCATTAAGAGTTTATAAAAAATAAATCTCCTTTTATGCAGAGGATGTAATTCTGATTCCTTCATTGTATATTTAGTTCATGATGCTGTGAGGATGCAAAATACTTGCATGCAAGTCTCACTCTGCACCTTAGGGTTGAATCTTAGCTCCTCTGCCAATGCAGCACTGAGTTACTCTAAAGCGAACTATTTACACATTGTGAATCACTGGGATGGTGCCAGGAGTCTGAATTTATGGAGGAGCATTAGCACAGGACTGTCTGTTGTTCCTTGTCTGTCTGATGGCCCAGGCCAGCTGTAACAGGGACTTGCCTTGTCCTTGTCTCTAAAACATCTCCTGCCTGCACCCCAGTCCAGCTTTGGGCTTGGAGCAGTGGATGCAGCTCACCCAGCTGCCTGCCTCCAGAAAGCTCCCTAGCTAAAAAGGGATGTTCCTCAGTCAGGAGCAGCATGTTGGGGCTCAGAGCTCTGATCCCTCACAAGTAGGTGCTCCCCTGTTAGCACCTTGGCTTGCAAATATGCTTCTCTCCTGGGCTTGAGAGCAAATTGGGGGAAATTGAGAAGCTCTCATATTTTCCCTTGTTGTGCTAGTTTCATGGTGTTCTTTATGTTGCTGATCATCTCAGGGATCCTTTCCCATGGGCTATGAGAGGGAGCAGAAACTCCTTTGTGAGCTACCAGTGGGGCCTGACTTGACAGGTCAGAGACTTTTGGCAGTGTTAGCTCCCTGTGAAGCTTTGCTGCACAGGGGATTGGTCATCGTGGAGCCAGGTCAGCCTCTGGTATGACATTGATGCTCCTCAGGATGATCTTTACTTTTTAATACATAATCAGCCTGGCATAATTTATCAAGTGGAAGTGGAGCTGCTGGAACACAGCATAGGAAAAAGCAAGAGAATACAAAATCATAGGGAGCAATGGCTCATAACTTTTAACTCCCCTTTCTCCAGTGTCTGTTTGTGCCCTTGCTCTTTCATCTCTGCACCCTTTCGAGGTCAGAGAAAGGCAGCTGACAGGAAGGTGAGAATCCCTGTAACTGTGCTGAGGGCACCGAGGGTTAATACCCACGGGAGAGAGGGTGTGTCCCTGCTGCAGCTTGCCGAGAGGCAGAGCAGGACAGCAAAGAGCCACACTGACTGCCAGTGTGTGAGCAGCTGGTGCTGAACAACTGTGGCCAATTCTCAGCCCTCAGCGACGAGTGAGGGGCAGAATGGGGAATGCCATGGGATGTCCTTCGCTGGGTGGTGGGGAAGGAGATTGTTTTGTTGGCTTTTTACAGGAACTCTGTATGACAAATAATTTGCTGACTTAGGTTTTACCACTACAGAGCAGGGTCTGTTTCTCTGGGCTGGATTTGAAGTGAGTTATTTAAGACTCAGTGATGAGCCCAGGCCCTCACTTGTGTTATGTCCAGGCTGTGGCCAGGGAAAAGCCCTTCCTGTTTATTTAGTTTCCCTCATAGTGACAGCACTAAAGCATGTACTGAACCAAGAATATTTATAGATTAGCCAAGTTAATATAAATTGATTCTTACCACACTTAACTTAGTTTAGAATGCATACAATCCCCAAAAATGTAATTATTATAATGAGACCTGGAATTGTCTCCTTAAGTGGATACTCACTTGTGAACACAGGCTGATATATGTGCATGTTTTGCCATCTCCAGAATACCCCTTCAGGCAATTACATACTGCCTACAAAGCAAAATCAGAAACCATGCATACAGTGAAAAATGCTTGAATTCTTTTCAGCACACATATATATAGTTTACTTTTTTTCCCAGATAATTTCATGGTGACATGATGTGTAATTTATTAAGCTAAAAGTACATCATCTCTCCCACAGCAGTTTCATGGCCAGTATGAGCAATCATAGACTGAGATTGGGAAGTAAAAATTTTCAATAGGCTCCATCTGCCTTTTCCCTGACTATCCATCTCTGCTCTCCTCTCTGCTGTCCTGGTCATTTGAAATGACCTCTCTGACATCTGCACGCTATTTTCTTGCTGACAAAACAAGCTAAACCCCTAATTTGTTTCCCTCATGTTTTTTGCATAGGTTGGTATTTCCCTCTCATGCCTTTCCTTCCCCTGATTTTTTAAACTGATGGAATGTATCTTCAAAACACACCTGGAATTGTGTCCTGATGTTACTGACAACTTACCCTGCAGTGGAAATGCATCTGACACTTTGTCCTGGTTACTTTATTTTGCATTTGCAGTTATCACAAAGATGAAAAATAGTTGCAAAGAAATGAATTATATTCTCCAATTCACTGCTAAATGGTTCTCAAATTAGGATTTACAATTCAATATGTAGGAATTTGAAAATTCAATGAGATTTCTGCAGCAGAAATTAAACTGGGAGATAAGTCTAATAGTTTACATACTTCCTGAATGAGTGAGAGCCCTACAGAAATCAGATGCATTTTTGTCCTGTAAATTTGCCTTTGCAGTGCTGAGATTTTGTAGTGTAGGTTGTTATTACTCTGATGTTAATTATGTGCTCACAGGTGAGGAAGAAGAAATTAACAGGTTGTAGCTACTACATCTAGAGATCAGCAGAGGAGTGAGTGGATGCTGGAATGTTGTAATCCCTAAGCAAGAGCTATGATTTAGGCCATTTTGCTTCCTTGTGAATACATTTGAGCTGTGAGGGGAGAAGGGCTAGTCTAAAATGGATTTTTTCCCATGGACAGTTTCTATAACAATAAAAGAAACATTGTCTAGCAATACTTTTGAACTGACAGGTTTTCACATCAAAACCTCCCAAAGGAGAAAAACAACCACTTGAAATAGCAAAACATTGCTTTCCTCTGCAATTTTGGATTTATTTCACTGAAATTGATTTTTTTTTCATGTTTGTCTGTACTCCCCCTCAAATGCCGTTTTGAGGGAAGCATATACTTTTCAGAATTGTTATGAAATTCACTTTTCTACTTAAAATCAAAGGTGATTTGAGGAAATCTTTCTTTACCCAGCAATAAACACTTGACCAGGCCTATTTTTCTTCACTAACAAAGTACTCACTTGGTTGGGTCCAGTCTGGGTGCATTCTGCATTTCTGTCACATCCACCGTTGTTCACCAGGCAAGGGTTGATTTCTTTATAGAACAGAAACAGTGTAATAAAGAGAGAGTAATTCTGAAAACCCAAGGAGGAAGAATTTTAAGCAAAGCATACTAGGAATGCAGCTTTATGACAGAATTCATTCCCTCAGCTACTTAGTACCTCAGTCTAAGTTTTCAGTTGTCTCGGTGAAGGCTAAAGCCCTGCCAGCAGCATTTCTGAAACCAGACCTGGGGAGGTGTGGCACAGAATGTAAAAATCTTTGTTTGTGATGGTCAGAGGACTGTGTGTGTACCAAGCTGCTGAAGATGTGACTGTCCTTGCTAGAGGTAGATGTTGTTTGATAAGATTTGGTGTCGCACCACGCTGCTGCAGGTGCATGGTTTGCCGAACAGTATCGGCCACGTGGCACGAAGAGATGCCTGTGGTGTCAGCAAGCTGCACTTCTGGGTCAGAGTGGGAGGAGGATCGTGCCCCTGCAGGAAACCTCCCTCCTGTGGCTGCCCTGTGTGACAGAGGAGGTGAGACAGGGCAGGTGCTCACCGAGGCAGACGATCCCGTCCCCGGTGTGGCCGGCGTTGCAGACACAGGCTCTGTTCCCCGGCGTTGTTCTCCGGCACTCTGCCTGGGCAGAGCAGCCCCCGTTGCTGCTCTCACAAGCATCAATAGCTGAGCAGGGACAACAACAGAGATTAAACCAGTGTTTAAGCTGGAGTGGCTTCTTGCTTCTCACGATAATCTGCCTCTGTCTTTTAAAGGGATTTACTAACATTTTGGGAACACGGAGTCTTTCTGAATTGAGAGGCCACAGACTTTGTTAGTGCCAGTTATTTAATACCTATTATTGTTTCAAGAGGGAAAGCTGAGATGTTGTTTCTAGTCTGGAATGTTAGAATTCATCCAGGACTGATTTTCAGTAACTTTCCATCTTCCAATTCTGCCCATTTCAACAGAACACCAAAAAAAGGGATGCTTGTGTTCTTCTCTAGTTTAAATGGCCATTTAAGTGTTCCCTGAGCTTGACATTTTCTGCACACAGATGGTAGAACTTCCAGGATGTCTAGAGTATAACACCTATTAACCCTCCTGTGACAGAAAGTCCTGGTTCTTATTCAGATGGATACTCATACTGTTTCTCCAACTCTGGGTGAGCTGGATGCTCACAACTTGAGAGCAGGGAGGGAGCATTGTCTGGTCCTCAGTGTGACTCAAATCAGCCTGAACATTGCTTTAATTTTTGCTTCAAATGACCCTAAATTGCTGTTTCAGCAATTTCAGGGAGTTGATTTTTTTCTGTAGCTAGTTTTGTCCAGGAGTCCTGTATAGGAGAACGAGGGTGAGTACAAACTCACTTTGGGTGACCTGTGTCACCCAGCTCTTCCTGCACATGGGGAATTGCCCCCCAGTAGATTAAAATGGATTTGGCTGTCTTGTGCCAGAACAGAAAATGAAAGCAGGCAGAGTAAGAGTGGCAAAATCTGGGATTAGGACCCTGCCAGCCATTGTGAGTAAGTAGAAAAATGAGCTTCTGTTCTGAAAAACATTAGTATTTTCATCAGTTAAGAATTATGAAAAATTGTAATTCATTATGATTATTGTAGCTGGAAGCAGTCTGTTTTGGATAACCCAGATTCTTGGAGGACCATCTAGGATAAGGTGCTATTATCCCTTTCTCAGGGTCTCCTGAATCTCTCTAGTCTAAAGAAATGGATTTTACCACACCAGGAATCTGAGCAAGTTCAGAAAGCTGAGGGAATGGTAGAGCTACACAGCTTCCAATAGTTGGAAGTGTTATTGTACCCTGAATTGGCCTCTCTTTGCTGGGCTTTGTTGGGAAAGGGAGTAAAAGTCACAAACCAGGTTTCATTGCTGTGCAGACAATGGGGCTGGGGCTGTGCACGGCGTGTTCCCTGCTCTCTGCTCTCCCCAGCACAATGCCTCACAGCTTGGAGGTTTGGGGCCCTTTGTTTGCTCTGAATCCACACCTGTCGGGCTGCTCTTTGTTTTGAGGGAGCTGGCAACAAGTCCTGGTTTTTAACTGGTGCATAAGGAAGTGCTCATCTCTCACCAACTCTGCTGTGACCAGAGAGTGCTTCAAGCATTCTTCTTTGGTTTCTTTTATTTTTTTTTTTTAATTATTTCCAAAAGAGAAGAAACAAGGTTCACTTGCCTGTGCAGAATGTCCCGTTCCCCTCAAAGCCAGCTGCACACTTGCAATAGGCAGTGCCATTTGACAGGAGAAGGCAGCTAATGAAGTAAAAGGAGGGAGGCAACATTTGAAAGAGAGGAAAAAAATTGGTCAGGTCTTTTGTACAGCCCTTGTTTTTTGTGAGTTTTTCTGAAGATAGTGTTGCATAGAAATAACAAGGCATTTAACCACTCAGTAAGAGGTAGCTAAAAGTATATAAATGTGAGACATGCTGCTGAGGAGTCATGAGCAAGGTGGACTATGATTTTTTACTTTGCAAGAGATCCCCTCTTTCTCCCTCTAAAGAAGTGCATTCAGTACGTACTTAGCACTGGTGTGGCACGAGGCGTTACATGCGTCATCCTTGATTTCTGCAAGAGGGAAAAACATGAGGTAGAGATCAGAACATTTTGGGTCAGCATCCTTCTAGGTTCAGAGTCTCTTGTTCCTACCATGTGGAGCTGGAGGCTGAGTTCTGCATCAGGCAACTGTGCTCTCAGCCTCTACAGAGACTCCACCTGTAGAGTCTGTATAGATCAGTGGATACCACTTAAATTCACTTGCAAGGAAGAGCTGTGTCATATTGTCAGGGAAATATCTCATCCCTTGTCATTTGTTCATATTTAATCTGGTGAGTCTTGCATAATATTAGTTTAATTATATAGGTGTAGGCTTTCTAAAGGAGTTGAGATTTTTCCAGACATAGCAACTATAGCAACTCGCTTGCAAAACTCTACTTATTACTGATGTTTTTTTCTTGGGAAAATTTTAAACTGATCTTGAATGCTATTATTAGTGTGTTTGTAGCATTTTAAAATCTTATACTATTACAAGTAGAGTTTTGAAATACTGAATGAATTTGATTTATCTTTAAATAGAATATAATTTGATTGGATATAGGAGCTGTATTAAGCCAGCACAAAATGATTTATTTGCTAACTATTTTTTTATCCCATTAGCAAGAACGTAATCTAATATCTGGTGTTGTAAATCTAAA
This sequence comes from Notiomystis cincta, assembly GCA_013398075.1. Lineage (NCBI taxonomy): Eukaryota > Metazoa > Chordata > Aves > Passeriformes > Notiomystidae > Notiomystis > Notiomystis cincta. The sequence continues at coordinate 65,037 of VZRX01003020.1, forward strand.
CTTATTGAAGCACTTGAGAGGCTTTTGATGTGCTGGGTAGTTCTACTCTGGAAAACATATAGCTTTAATAGATGGGATATTCTTTTGGGACAGATAGAGGGTGACACAGGTAGAGAATTAGCTAAGAAGGCTCTTCAGTCTCATGAGCTGTGTCTCAACTGGCTCCCCAATAATACAGTATTTAATTGCCATAGCACAGGAATGTGACCCATACTTCACTGCATCTGGAGTTCTGTCAGTTTCTGAAATGTTCACTTTTTATCCCACCACAAAAAAAAGAAAGACAGGACACTCACCAGTTTCGCACGTCACTCCTCTCCAGCCAACGTCGCACTCACAGGAGCCGTCCCCGTCGATCCCGCTGCTGCATTTCCCATGGACACAAGTGCACACTGTGGGAGACATGGGGGGATGCCACTGTCCCTGGCAGGGTGTGCAGCAAGGGGCAGGAGGACAGCGGGGGTGGCCCAGACATCACCTACTGGTGGCACCTTCTGCTCTGGACTGTTTGAAGAAATGTGTTGTTCTGTGCCTTTCGGCTTCTAATTATGCAACAACTCTAAATTCAAACTGTCTTTCCTCTATTCCCAAATGCAGGGCCTGAAACTATATTTTAATGGGAAAGAATTGGTGAAAAATAGCACTATTAAAGAAGGATTGTTCTTGCTGGATTCTCTTCTAAGTCTACAGTGTGCCAGAGCAGCTGCCTCCAGCCAAGGGTTTAGAGAGAGAAAACACCATTGTGGGGAAAGAAAAGGGGTTCATGACGTTGTGAAGACTGGCCCATTACCCTGAAATGGCTGTGCATTTCTAGAATGGGTGTGGTTAGGAGAGAAAAGGGAAGGTGGTTCGGCGGCTCGGGAGGCCCAGTACCTTGACGGCAGTCGCGGCCGTATCGGCCCTCGCTGCAGCGCTCGCAGGCCGTGCCCCCAAAGCCCTCCTCGCACTGGCACGAGCCGGTGCCGTTGATGCCATCCAGGCACACGCCGTTCCCAGAGCAGGCGTTCCCCGCTTTTCCTGGGCAGGGCTGGCACTGCTGGCCGAAGAAACCCGCGCAGCACTCCCTGGTCTGGAAACACAGAAAGGCCGTGCTGAGCAGGGTGAACGGGAGAGCTGGATTTTTACAGGGGTGGGCGAGGGGAAATGGCTTTAAACTGAAAGAGAGTGGGTTTATATTGGATATTTGGGAAAAAATTCTTTACTCTGGTGAGGCGTTGGAAATGGTTTCCCAGAGAGGTTATGGGTGGCTCCATGCCTGGAAGTTCAAGGCAAGGCTGTAGGGGGCTTTGAGCACCCTGGTCAAGGGGAGGACATTTCAGCCCCTGGCAGGGTGGTTGAAACCAGATGATCTTTAAGGTCCTTTCCAACTCAAACTAGTCTTGGATTCTGTGATTTTTAGCAGCACATCAGCTCTGCTGCTCTGTGACCACACTCCTCGATGTGCCAGGACACAGGCTGCCACCCTGAGTCCTTGGTGGGAGTCAGGTGCCCTTCATCAGCCCAGGGAAAGGTGGGCAGCATTGCTAGGGACAAATATTGGGTTACCTCTCACAAACCTGAGCTTCCCAGCCCTCCCTGTGCTGCAGCTATCATCATTCTTTAACCTTCTAATCTGTGCTGTGTCCAGAACAAAGGCCAAAAAATGTGCTGTCAGGAACTGCCTTGATGTGCTGAGTGGGAATTGTGAGGAGGGTGGGGCTCAGGGAAGGGGGTTCCTGGTTTTTACCACAGTACAAAGAGTGAACTCACAATGATGGTTTTAGCACACTTGGGCTGGCACCCAATCTGGATGGTGTAGAGTCTCATGTGGTTTTCTGTGAGGACACAGTATTTCTTCTCCCCTGCCTGAGCAAATGTTGGAGAAACAGATGCACTTCTGAGTTATATTGATCAGCTACTTTCATATGTGTTAAAAGATGGGACATTAACTTTATGCATGCTGTGCACTGACTCACACATTCACAATTAAAATGAAGGAAATTCTTTTAGAAATAAAAATGCATTAGCTAAATAATTTCTAGTGAACATATGATCAATTTAACTCAGTGTCTTGTGGTGTTTTAAAGAGGTCTAAAATTGCCTTTGCTCAGAACTGAACAGGTTCTATTTTACAAACTTAAAAACATTTTTTTCACATTTTCTGGTCTTTTTAATTCTTCTTGGAGAACTGAGTTATGAAGTTCTGCAAAAAGAGCTGTTGAAACATTATCTTCCAGGTCTGAACACAATTGGGAAAGATTGTTTGCTGAAGAAAGCTTTTGATATCAGTACACCCGTTGAGGAGATTGAGACAAGCATCCAACCAGCTTTTCCTTGTAAAGGAAATGTTAATGAATTTGAGTTTTACCCATGAGAACTTAAATTTGGTTTTGCCAGTCATAAAGGTGGATGGAACTTGATCTGCTTTGGAATACCATTACTGGCATAATGGATTAAAAAAAAAATAATAAAGGAAAATATACTCATGTAATACCAATGGAGGGGCTTTCACAGATGAGTTAGATAACAAAAAACTCTAAATACCTGCAGTTCTCAAGTGTTGCACCTGGGTATCCAAAGTCTACAATCTCCAAGTCTACTTTTGACCACAACTTCCAGCAGATTGCTGGGGATGGATTGAGTATGCCCTTCTGTACACCTCTGATTTGAAGAGCTCAAAGCTGATTCTGTAATTCCTTCTGGAGCAGGCATACCCCAGACCACATTTAACTCCCTTAGTTTTGCATGGTAGAGGTAAACTCTGTAGTTTGAGGGGTCTTTAGTTGTCCCAGTGCATATGAGAAACTTGCTTGCAAGGTAAAACTGTCTTTTAGCTGCCCTTCTGCTACCTTGATCCCAGGTAAATTAAAAAAAAAATTAAATCAATAATGTCAGGGTAGATTTAGTCTATTGACTCTAAGCAATATATGTAGTAGGCTGAAGTAAATACTGTATCTTTTGTCAAAATTGAGTCAGATATATTGAGAACAGGATTGAATGCATCTATAGTCAGTTTTGATATTAAAAAACCCAACAACTTAGCATTAATGAGAAAATACTTACTATTTCTTTGGTTCCTGGGGGACAACTTGATGGTTGTGAACAAATTCTGCACTTCTCCTTAAGCAACACAAATGGGAGGTAGTTAACAGACTGTAGACAGGTGCAGGCAGGTTGTTTCATAGAAAAAGCATGATTTCCAGCCATATTTCTAAATCCAGTCCTTGAGGTGCATTATCCATTAACCCTTTGTTAAAGATGATGAGGGAAGCTGTCCTGCTCAGCAAGGAAGAGTATCCCTATCAGTGGCTCTGCAGGGACATGCTATGGGAAGCCTTCTCCCAAGGCTTTTGGATGTTTTTAACTGCTCTTCTAAAGTGATGCTTCCCACTTCAGAAGCAAGTGGTCTGGTTATGAAGGTGTATTAGAATGATGCATTGCTAATGTTAACTGAATATTAGAGCTCAGGAATTTCTTATTCCTGAGCCACTCCGATTTTATTTTATTGAGGCTGTCAGAATGCTGATTTCAGGACCAAAGCTATCTTAAGAGATGCTAAAACTCTGGTGGGAGTATCCTTGGTGGGAAATGTGTCTATTCCTTGCTGAGAAGCAGTATCACATGTCCTATACATTTGAGCTGTTTGGCTATAGGTCTCTCTGAGGGGCCTTTAAGCATCTATAGGAACAGAACCACTTACAATGATCACAGTATTGTTGATATCACATCTGTTCTTCTGGATCTCCAGGACCTTTCCCAGTCCATGAATAATTCCTTTGTCTGTGGCAACGTTTGCATAGCTTATGGGAGCATCATTTATGTACAGCTGCAAAAGACATGGAGTTCAGTTAGAGAGCAGCAGAGGTGTTCCATGGCTCTGTGGTAACCTGAGCAGCAGGAGGTGGAAGAAAGAAAAATGTGTAGGGATCACTTAAGGAAAACCAACAAAAGTGGTTAACATCAGGCACTTGCTCATATTCCAGCTGCTGCATTTGACTGAGGGCATGGGATGACTTGCAGCCTGTTGAAATTTTTTAGCAATAGGATTTGGCAGAGCAGCTTTTTCCACCAAGGCGTGTAAAGCCTGTGAAGAAAGAGCCTAGGGCATGCCAAAAGGTGGCTTTTCTACATCTGGGGGATGAGTGGCTTCAACAAAACCCTCCCAGCAGCTGCTCTTTCAAGGGGAACTTTCATCATCTCAGTGCTACCTCACATTCCCTTTGTGCCCCCACCAGCAACATCCCCACTGCAGGTGCTTTCTCAAAGCCCAGCTGTGGGCAGAGCAAAGAGCAGGGCTGAAACTCTGGGGGTGAGCAGCTTTCTGTCTTCCTTTGCCTATGCCCAGAGGGAGTGCTGGGACAGAGAAGGAGGACCAAGTTCCCTTCCTGGCCCTGTCTCTTAATCTTCCTGTGCACAATATTGAAAGGCAATTCATATTTGTGGCCCAGCATTTTGAGCTCTTAGGATTGAAAGTGGAAAATCCACAGAAAATAGAATTAATGTTTTATAATTGAGGGCAGGTTTCTAATAGCCTTGGAAGTCAGATTAATGACTGCTCTGAAATTCAGGCTTGTAGTTGTTAGAGAGAGATACCTAAAACTCAATGCTAAATATGAACAGCACAACTGAAATCAAATTCCATCAAAGATACCTTCAAGAGTGACTTTGAATTAAGCAGGTCTGAGACAGGCCTTGCATCTGAGTGACAGCTTTTTTGCTGTTGAGTCACAGAAGCTAATCAGGGATGCACAGCTCCCTTTGACTCCCTGACAGTTTAAAGCTGAAGCTGGATTTGCAAACAGCAGGAAATCTGTTTCTCCCAGCAAGTGCAGGCAGCAGTACCTGGCTGTTGTGGAGGAAGAACCCAAGCTGGTAGGAGAACCCCAGCATGGTCTCCCTGTGCATGCCATTGTGCAGGTTGTTCTTCAGGAGCTTCTCATCCAGCACAACGTGGTAGCGGATTTGGCCTTCATCCTGCAAACACACAGTCACATCCAGGGTTATTAACAAAGAATGAAAACTTCCTAGGGAAAGCGTTTTCCAAAGGGTTCAAGCCTGCCTGAATGTAAAGAGGAGATTCTCCAATAGGCAGGTATTTAATATTTCCTACTGTGGAGAGCCTGCATTCCTGTCATAATGAAAATTTTATTGACCATGGAGGGTGAAAGGCTATTGAACTGGGAGGACCAAGGTCTGCTTGAGCCTGTAGTGTGTTTCTGTGCATAGGGCTGGCTAATAGATTCAGGGAAAAATCAGATGATTTTTTAGGACTCTGAACTTCATGGGTTCGTTTGACATCAAGGGTTGCATATTCATGAGTGCTTTTATAATCTTTCCATACCCATTCCTTATTCCTTTGGAAATCCATGAAAAACCTATAGGGGAATAAACTGTAGGTGAATATTTAGAGTAATTTTTATATATATCTCTATATTTTTATATCTATATATACATAATCTTTAAGGGAATGTTCAGTCAATAAAGACTGAGAGTTACACCTGTTGATTGAAAAGTTTTCTATGCCTGGCTGGTAGAGTGCATTCATATTTCACTGAAAAGTGATGAAGTTACTCTCTGTACACCAAACTTTGTGTGGGCTTCCCAAGGCTTCTGCATCTTGTTCTGAAGCAGGAGACTCGCAGAGCTCTCCCTGACTGGGAGGAGGAAGCAGAAGCAGGATGTGTTGGTGAGAGATTGAGCAATGAGAGAGAAGCTGAGGCATTTGGAGAGTTTAGGAACAGTCTAGCCAACAGACAATGCTGCTGCAACTTTCTTTGCAATAAAAGGTGCTTGTGGGAATCCTTGATGCTCACTGTCCCCTGGTTCTGAATGTCCATGCTGCTCCTGGCTCTTCTGCTCCTTCAAAAGTGTGTGAAAGCATGAAGCAGCTCCAGGATGTGAGATTTGTGGTGTTGCCTGGCTGTGCTCACAGAGCAGAAGAGTGGCTTTGACATCTCTTAGGGTTGGCCCTGTTCCACAGATTTGTTAAAGAAATATTTGCAGATGAGAAAGTGGGAATTAAGATAGAGGCAATCTCCGTGAGTGTCCAGCCCTATTTAATCTCCTGACTTCAATGAATTGGAGGAAAAGCTAACTCTGATCCATCTGGATTTCTGTCTTTAATCACCAGCAGAGTTAGGACACCCTCTCCTCATCAGGGCCAAGAAGTGGGGTCTCCTCCCTGTGCCAAACTCACCCCTGCAGCAGAGTTCTCCCAGGTGTCTCACAAAGAGGTTATGCCTCAGGCAGACTTAACCTCATGGTTGTTTTTTGATTTGTTTTTTGTCAGATTGCCACATCAGGCAAGGTTGGGAAGATGAAAGAAAGGCTGAAGAAACACTGGTGAGTAGTGGAAATTAAAACAATTTCTCTGTGTGTGTGTGTGTATAATCCAGATCTACTGGGACTGGTGTCCTATGTATCTCTCAAAGTTTGTTATAAATTCTTCTTGTAGTGATGTGGAAATGATGATGTTTTGTCAAGAAACAATTAAAATACTGCTCAAAAGTCATTTGAGCAGATGGAGCTTGATCACTTGTGAACGTGGGACTTTTGCCGTGGGTCTGCTCTTATTGGTAAATGATTTGAGATGAGTTATTTGAACCCTGTGCTCCTCAGGTTCCTGCCTGCAAATGGAGACCATGCAAGTAGGGATAGAGTGTGGCAGGGTAAAGATTTCTGGAAGAGACAAGGAAGAATTAATGCCATTGGGCAAGTCATGGGTGAGGCTTCCTCTGCAAGGTGTGTGGCTCTTGATATGTGCAATCTATAAAGCTGTTTCAGACTGGAGAAAATATGAAGAAAGCTGCTGGGATGATGCAGAAAAAGGATAGCTTATCTTGGGAGGAAACCAACAGGGTTGAGGAGGGTGTTTGAACTGGCAAATGACAGAGAGAGAAAATTGCTGCTGCTAAAATATATTCTTGGCATAAAAGTATATAAACTGGCCTGAGGTATGCTGTCAAAATACTATAAACTAGCTCTGGGCATGAGGGCTGAGGTCAGCAGGGCAGGTGGGATGAGCACATCCATGCTGGTGGGAGGAGCTGGTGGCCAGGTCAGGCATGAGCCTGTCAGGGAGCTCCTGAGGGTGGGCAGCAGCAATGGGCTTTGCCAGAGGAAGTTTTTCTGAGCCCTGGGACTAACCAGCCATGCTTGCAAACTGGGATCAGACACCATCTGCAGAAAGTAGCTGGGCAACAGCATTCCTGCAGGAGTGACAAGGCAAGCATCTGGATAGTTTTAAGAATGAGTCAGAATATTTCATGGAATTATTAATGATGGGGTATTAGTGATGTCAGGGGACTGGAGTTTGTTCACCTAAAAAACTAATTTCAGTGTTTTTGCTGGTCACTCCTGCACTGACCTTCTTTACATAAAGAAAACCTCTCTCAAAATCCTAAACCAAATAAAAGTCTACTAATATCTTGGAAATTAGCACTAAGTTTTTAATCTAGAGGAGGCCAAAACACAGAATAGATAGCTAGGCTCTTCCAGGAAATCAGGGAAATATAGGTGGATCCATCTCATTTCACCTTCCCTGGTGTTACAGACAAAACTTGCTGGATTTCAGGGAAACAAATCTCTTCCTATATTTGTGTCCTTGTAACCCATCCACTTGAAACAAAGATGAAATACTGAGCTGCTAGGACAAGCCTTGTGAGAAATACATACCAGAGCAGCAGATTTCTTATCCTTTAGGTAATTTTCTATGGCATCATTACTTGGAGCAAAGACCGTGTACGTGTTTGCCGCTTCTATTTCCTTAGCCAGGTTGTATTGCTGTTGTGGAACACGTTAAAAGAAATCAGAAGGACCACTGATAGTCTGATACTAGTCTGAAATGCAAACAAAGCAGAGAGCTTCCTCTGCTCCAAAAACATTGTGAAAATGATGTGAAAGCTTACAATAATGTAGCCCCTGAAAATGGAGTAGTCGGGCATTTGCTCCAGGCGGGCCAGCAGCCTCGGCATGACAGCGCTGCGGAGCGGGGTCAGGACCTGCAAAGGAGCAGGTGTCCCACATCACCTGCAAGCACCAGATGCAGGACAAGGTGCTGTTCTGTGCAACCCACAGGTGGTTAATAGGTTTGCACTGCTGTGGTGCAGAGGAGCAAACCCTTATCCATACATTGTATACCTTATCAATAACGTGGATGACCCCGTTTGTGGATGCGATGTCCCTGGCCACAAAGTGAGCGCCCTCGAGGGTCAGGTTCTGGAAAGTCAGAGGGGAGAGGGTTTGAGTTGACACTGCTTGGGGTGGTGTTTTCCAGCAGCTTATCCTGTGGATTTCCACACCTTCCCAAATGCTTGCCTAGGGCTGCACCATGGCGCCACTCACACAAATCCACACCAGAGGCTGAATCATGCACAGGGGAGGGGACTTTAGGACTTTCTGCTGTTCCCTGTGTGCAGACTGGCAAAGCCCTGGGCTTGCTTGCACTGGGGTGGTTACCTAGGGTGGGGGCACTTGCTCCTAGGGTAGGCTGAGCTCAGAGTGGATTCAGTTTTGTGCAGCTTTGAAGGACCCTGTTCATAACTTTTCCTTCTGAGCATGGAGTGGGAGGAACCTTCCCCTCCCTTAATGGAGATGAAATGCTTAAATGTGGCTTATGGATTTCCAGGAAATCCTCCTCAGAACATGGCTGAGGGGGAAGGGCTGTAAATTGTTATTTACCCTTAAAAACACCTTCAGGTGGTTTAGGACTGTGATGTTGCCTATGTGGAGATGTGTGTTATCACTGCTTCCTCCTACCTTCCCATTTCCCTAAACTAAGTTATTTGGGTTCCTTGATGCTCTTTGTCTTAATTAAGCTCACACAGGCTGCTCCAGGCAGGGACTGTCCTTCTGCTTGGTTACAAGACTGTCCAGTGTTTGCAACAGCTACTGAGACATTAGAAATAAATAATATTGTGGACAAATTTCAGTGATGTAAAGTGGTGGAGAAAAACAAGCTAATGTTTCTCCCAGAGGGCCCATTGTAATCGAACTATGCCTTTAATTTTATTGACAGGGTGTTTTTTAAAAAAATACACAATGCCTGTGTGGTTTTGTAGGACAAGGAAGGCAGTGGCAGTGATGGTCAGGGTTTGGTGTATGATACCACAGGGGTTTGCAGGTCATCTCACCCCGTTTTCTTTGGACAAGCGTAGGAATTTGCTCTCTAGCGATGTTGGCAGCACGTCAGAGGAGGATAAGTTCTGGAAATCAGCAAAGCTGTAAGCTCCTGTCAGTACATGATACCTAAAGGAAATGAACTGGATTTGAATGTTTTGTATTTTCTCTCCCTTTTTCTTCTCTTATTTCAGTTAAACACTCTTGGTGTGTCTAAAACTGTGGTTTTAAGCAGGAATTGCTTCTACAACGCCTTATTCAGCATGTTCTGATCTTAGTGCAACCTTTAAACATTTCTAACATAATACAAATAATGCCTTTTTTTTCCAGTGGATTTGCTACAGAGATTTATATCACTGGAACTAGAAGGGGAATCGAGGAATTCTACACCCTTCCTTTAAAATCAAAATACCTTCTTGTTCTAGTGGCTTCAAACCAAAGGCTTGTTTAGCACAAAAAGCAGTTAATTAAAAGAACCCAACCCCCAAACCTTTTAACTTACTTAAGGAGAGTTGGAATGTTACTTTTTGACATCCAAAAGGCTTTCTCATCTTCATCCATGTTTTCAATGGCTTGCAGAGAAGGCACAAGGACAGTTAGGTTTGAGGTGGTGGACAACACAGAGTTTATCTTGGCCTCCTGCATGAAAGTAAAGAGGGTAAAATAATTCATTCTAAGGATGGTCTATAAATAGTAGCTGGTGACATTTTAAGCAAGGTGGAGTATGTGACGTGCTTTGTGACCAGCCTGGAAAGGAAAAACGATTATACTGGGCAATGACTTGAACAATAGCACTTAGAGCTGTACAAAAATGGTAAACCAGTGTCTGTTTTTACAGAGCAGATTGCCAGCATTTAAAGGGCAGAAATAATGCTCAGGTCAGAATTGTTTTTTATTATGACACACATAACTCCCACAAAAGTTAGCCTGCCACATAGGTTTTGTGTTATGCACTTGAATGTTTTAAAAAAAACTGGTGGTGATGAATGGAGGTGATAAATGCTAGTGGTTACTGATAAATTCAAGTAACTTGCTCTCACAGAGCACTCCATGCTGTTTAATAGATAGATTATGAACCATGAAATAGGAAACTCCCATGACACAATGTTCCCATTTGGAACAAGACTATTTAACAGGGCTGGGATTTTTATCCAAGATGTCCAAGAGTTATCTGTGCCCACTAGCACTGCAGTGGAGCTTGCTGCTGACAGCTCTAATTTTAGATGGGGATTGTGAGATCTGTAGTGTGCATGAATTAATTAATCTTCCATGTTTTTATCTCCCTTAAGGATGGAAAGAACCTCCAGTAGAGAGGATTTTTCCAATTGTGTGGATTTTTTTTAATTAAAACATGTGTTCTTGCTGGAGATGGGGCTCTCTAAAATTTTCTCAGGCTCCACAACTTGCCATTTTTGATACTGCAAAACCTGAGGGAGCAACATGAGTTTAGGTTCTACCTTTTTGCAGCTGGTATGCTGCTCAGAATCTGGCTGGTTTTGGATAGTCCTTCATTACTCATATTGGGATTTAAGTCAAGAAGGGAATCAGCTCCCTTAAATAGCTGGGAATTTTGTCTCTGTTAAGATCATCTTTCTTTCTAGCCATCATCCCTATCACCTTCCAAATATTTAAATATAGAAAGAGCAACAAACTTCCCCTTCTCATCCTTCCTGACCAGCAAGAAATATATTTGGTTATGAAAAGTGGTAAACATCACATTCCTGCTCAAGTACAAAGTTAAAAATCCACAGATGGATATGCCTGCCTATTTTGCTCGTGTTTGTAGTTACAGATGTTTATTTTAAGAGATAGCATTTCTCTGAAGTGCAGCAGAAATTTCCACATCTCTGCTTCAATGGATTATACAGAACCTTCCCTGTGACTTGTTCCCTCATTACCTAAAGGGCACATTAGCAGGTGAACAACACTTCCTATTGTGCCCACTTCTTTAAATTCTTTAGTTTCTCTGTAGTGTCCAGTGCCACAATCTGAGCTCAGGGTCAGGCAGACAACTGACTTGAATTAGCCCCATTCAGCTCTCTTAAAAAGCTCCCTGAGGTGCTCCTTGCAATTATGTACTGTAATGATCCCCAAGCCATCTAACTTTGAAAAGCCTTAAAGCAGTTAATGTGCTGTGACTTCTGCTTCTGATGCTATTCATTAACACATCACTGTTCTTTTTTGTTTGCTGTACACTTCTCACTTTCAGGTTTTAAGCTCTTTGTGAGAGCAACTGGTTTTGATCTTTATTCATACAGTGCCAGTCACAGTGGGGTAGGACCTCTAACGTTACTGCTGCTCCAGTAATAAATGATAGCATGTAAAAATATTAAGTAGATCCAGAAAGTGACAACCAGTGTATTCAGAACTTTGGGGTTTAAAACCTAATTTGGTGTTTCTTCCATGATCTGGAGCCAAACAAGTGAACCTCTTTCTGCACTGAGTTGTTCAGCCTGGAGAAGAGAAGACTCCAGGGAGAACTTCTGTGGCCTTTTGGGGAGCTTGTAAGAAAGGTGGAGCAGACTTTTTAGCAGGACTTTTGCAAAAGAATAAGGGATAGTGCTTCTAGACTGAAAAAGGGTGGATTTAGATTAGATATAAGAAATAAATTATTTTTTACAATAAGGTTGATGAAACATTAGGAGGGGTCACTCAAGGAGGCAGTGGATGGCACATCCCTGGAGCCATTGAGGGTCAGGCTGGGCAGGACTCTGAGCAGCATGATCTAGCTGAAGATGTCCCTGTTCAGGGCAGGGAGGTTGGACTAGATGGTACTTTTCTACCATTCTATGATTCTATTTCCTGCACCTCAGTCAGGCCTGCACAGACTGAGTTTTTTCCTGCTCTCTCCCTGTGGCAGCACATGATGACCACTTGCATTTTCCTGCCATGGGGCACAGTGAAAATGGGGAGGGTCAGGCATTGCCTTCCCTCTCCACTTGTCATTTTATTGAATGAGAGAAGTTGGAAGGAGCCACCTGGGGTCGTGTTCAGTCTCTGCTCACACCCTGCTGCTTGTCATCTGGACTAGGGTGGGTTTTCATCCAAAGCTGGTCATAGCTTATGCAGCTCCCCACCTCAGAGAGCAAGCTTGGAACTAGCTCTGCTGCTTGTGGAGCTTCCTTACTTGCTGAATTTGGGTTCAAAAATTGTTTTTCAGGCAGAAATAGGGAACCAGATGATCAAACCCTCCACAACTGGTGGGAAAGGCACCCTGATGCCTCTCCAGATCTTCAGCTTCCTCTCTCTGATGGAAATATTGCTATGAGGTTCCTATTTCTAAACTCAGCAAGGCTCATGTATTTCTACTAACTTGAACATACTACAGATATTAACCATGAAGTGTACTTACATTAACCCATTGGTTAAAAGCAGCTGCTTCTGAGAGAGTGGATAGCTCCTGATTAGAAAGAAGAGAAATCAATGAGTTTGCAACCTATAATTAGCTGTACCAAAGTGCTCTTGCTTGTGGTGTAACTCACTGTGTCTGGCCTGGCTGATGTGATATGGAGGAGAAGGTTTTCAGTGTTTGTGAAAAGGGAGGCCATTAATGTTTTTTTTTAATACTGATACTTTCTGGTAATATGAATGGTGAGTTACCAGCTCTGGAAAATCAGGCCATGGATTGCTTGGGTGTGTACCTGACCTTGGTATGTATTGTGTACTGACCCCAGGCTAGGCATTAATTTCCTGTGATTTTAAACCTAACTCTTTTCTTAACTCTGTGCTAAGTTGATCGAAATGTATGTTGTTTTAGCTGATATTTGTACATCATCTTACACATCACCCAGCCCTTATTCTGCCATAGTACTTAGAGCAGAGATAGATGATAGTATAAGCAGGGGTGGCAGATAATGCTGAGAGCCATGTAAGATTATTGCCAGGGGCTGAGACTGAGGACACTTTCATTTTTTCCTGCACTCTTAAATGCATATTTATTTCACCAACTGACTTGCTTTGGTTTTATCTGCCTGTGGGTCAGCATGGTTTGTCTCAACATGATAAATTGATAATTTCCACTGAGAGAGACTGCAGGGCAGAACTTCAGAGGAGCTGACTGCTTGGTGCTCCCAGCTGGGAGGTGAGTGCTTAGCTCTTCTGCAGGTCTGGACTCTGAGACTGGCATTTTTCAATTTGTTTTCAATTTGTTTGAAGACAGAAATATGCTCTGCTCCCTTAGGCCCCTTTCCAAACCATGTTTTTAAACACAGCAGATCATTTATGAATCAGGCAAGTGCCTCCCACTGTAAGACTCTTTGCAGAGATCACTTTTGTGACTGTTTATAAAGGCTTTGCTCTTCTCTGTGGTTAAGACCCAGTGCTACAGTGGGTCCTGTGCCCAGAGAAAGTGGCCACATCACTCACCTCTGCAGCATTTCCATAGCATGTTCTGCCGTCCCCCTCGTAGCCCTCGGGGCACACGCACTCCCAGCCACGAGAAGACTCAAACTGACAAGTTGCCTTAGACCCAGAAAGAGACAGCAATTGTCAAATACCCAGGACACCACCCCAGCAAGGATGGCCTGTAAAGCTTCTTACTAGGACCCATTTATATAAAAGTATAAACTTACAAAAGTTCTTTTTACCATCTTCCATGGATGTTCTAACCTTCCTGTAGGACATAGTCCACCAGCCCAGGACACTAACTCCCTCACCTACCCACCATGCATGAAGTCTGTAGGAATCCAAACCCTTGCTCCACCTTTTCTTGTTTCCTCCTTACATATTCTGGGCCCTATTCTTTCACCTGACCATGGCAGATCCATCCTCTTTGCTCCCCAGTGCTCCTCACTTCAGCTCTGTGCCTGTGCCCCACCTGAGGATGGACTACAGGGCACAGCAGAGCACATGCAGCTACTGGTAAAGCTGATAGATGCCTGGGTAGAGATGCTTGACTTGGGTAAATATCCCAACAGACTACTGCATCCTTGTTGTAATTGCTGGTGGAGAAACAGCATTTATTTATTCATTCCAGACTCGAGGTAATCCTTCTGTACTGGCCGATTTGGGAGCAGCCCTTGCAGTCTGTCCTCAGCTCATGTGCCATACTGAGATGATTCACGTGGAGTTTTTGGTGCTTGTAGAACTGCTTGGAAAGTGCTTTCTCAAACAGAAATCACAAGCTTGAAATGGCAAATAAATTCTATGGTGTGCGCAGGAGGCGAGATGTGATATGTATCTGAACACTTTGTTCAGGGAATGATTAATTACTCACCAGCTGATGGCATTTTCCATTTTGTTCCAGGCACGAGTTTATAGGTGTGCATTCAATTCCATTCCCCTGAAATCCATCCTTACATTTACAGTCATTCTGTCATTCCAATAAAACACAGCAATTCATTTAGATGATTAAAATAGCATGCATATTCTAGACATGGTGAATTGGTTTCTCTGTGTTTCTGTAGCTTAGCTTGACTTCAGTGGAATGATACTGATTAATATCTCCAGAAGACCTTTACACCTGACATCTACTAATGTACCTACTAAAAATGTGTTTGCTGCCAGAGCACCACCCCATAGAAGGAAGGAGCACTGGGATTGGAATTTGAGGAGACGGTTTTGTGTGGAGAGCACCATGTGGAAATAACATCATGGCTGTGAGGGAGAGAAGCCTTTGGGGCAGAAAACAGGATAGGAAGCCCAAGCTGTGGCAGAGCAAAATGGTTGAGGATGTGCACTGGGGGTGACAGTGAATGTGAGGACCTACCTGACCCGGCCCGACGTATATGCAGGTGGCATTCTCGTGGCACCGCGCCGCCGTGGGCAGCAGGCAGTTGTTGATGGCTGAGCAGTCCCTCCCATCTCCTGTCCATCCTGCCTGGCAGACACACCTGGGCTCCCCTGTGCCTGTCTGCATGCACTCAGCCTGGGGAAGAGGCAGAGGCAGCCATTCAGGGCTCTTGGGGGACATCTGGCTTTAGCCATAAGGCTTGTCTAAGCTCTGTAGTGGTGTCTGCAACTCCAGGGAAAACTCTGACTCTCCTGCAAAAGTTTCTTGCCACACCTTCCTCTCTGCTTGCCTGTCTGTGGGAAAAGCCCGTACTTACATTGATACTGCAGCCACTGGGGTTTAAAGCAGCACAAGGATCAACTTTGCTGCAGCTGAAGCCATCTCCCTCGTAGCCAGGTTTGCAAACACAGCTACAGAGACAAGAGGAGGAGGGAGGCGTTACACGTGACAGGACAGCTCTAAAGCAGAGTGATTGTTTTCCACTGCAACGTGCTATTTATAGGCAGCTTAAACTGGTAACCTTGGATTCGTGATGCAAGGAGCTCAAGTGTGTACATTATGGTATTTTGTTCCAAAATGTTGACTGGGTTAATTGAGTCAAATCAGGGATCCATTCTCTGGGTACAAGGCGGGTACTGAAATTAATTCTGAGCTGATGCTATCATTGAAGAGTTGAGCTAACAGCTCTAAAATTATTTATGGGCTGGCTATGCTCTCTTGCAGTGACACAGAAGATGGCTCTCTCCCTGAAATGCATGCAAGACAATGAGGTCCCCCTGGGTCCCTCCCCAGGATTAAGCTGTATTGGAGGGAATTACTGAAGCACTCAGGTTCTGCAGCATCCCCATTGTGCTTTGTCGTGACTCATTATGGATACACTGCGGCAAGAGGCAAACTTTGCTGCCTGTGAAGGTGAGCTTGAGGCAAGTGCAAGGCAGCTGAAGCAGTAACAGAGTTTTGTGACCAGGACTGAGGAACTTGTGCTGAAGTCTGCAGTGCTGTGGCACACAAAACTTACCTGAGCTGACCAGAGCTGATAGAGAAATCTCTATCCCCCAAATGTTGAGAATTTAATTCTTCTTTAGCAAGGCTTAAACTCCTAAATCCCTAAGGGGTGGTTAGAAATAAGAGCTTCCTCAAAGTCTCTGTAGCCATTGGTAGGAAGGAAGACTTTAATCAAGGATCAGATCTGTTTGCAGCTATCTGTCAGTGTTAAATGTACAAGGTACAGGGTATTGAGAACTTGTAATCCTTAACTTGCAGCTCAAGGCTGCTGTGGTGCATGGTTATGCTTATTTGCTGCATAGCAGGGTTGCAGTGGCTGCTGTTTGTGTACAGCTGCCAGGGACTGCTCTGGTCAGGTGAACAGGAAAGAGCTGCAGCATGGAGAATATTAATGCAAGTTACTGACTCACCTCACTGTGCCATCTCTCAGCTGACAGTCTGCATGTGCATGGCAGAGCTGCAGGGAGGGCTCACAGGGAACAATCTCCTCCTCACAGAGTTTCCCTGTGTATCCAGTTCTGCATGATCCAGGAAGACAGGTCCCATCGCTGTCTATTCGGTTATCACACTCCCCGTGGATGCAGAGGCACTCTACCACAGATAGATTACAATGTGCAATTCCATGGTGGAAAAAGGCATTTATCCTTCTTATGAATCAACTCTCCCTATTTTTTTCTAGAATCTAAACTTGTGTATTTTTAAATCTTACTTTGATGAGGGACTTGTTTGTTAATGATAGACATCTCTTTCCAGGTGTGTTTCATGGGTAACTATTTAAAACCTGTTGTGTTTTTACATTGCTCTTACCAAAGAATTTCAAAGTGCTTCAGAGAAGTAGGAACAAAATGCTGTGTCCTAGACTATTAGATTTATTCATTGAATTACTTTTGCTGTGCTTTCAGTTATAGGGTAAACCTTTAAACATTTAGCCCACAGATCTTCCAGACTGCACAGAGCATCAGCACAGACCTACCAGCACTTTGCTAGGACTGGATTAGTGCTGCTGGGAAGCACAGCAATGTGCCCAAAAGACACAGCAGGAAAGCTTTGTGCATTCCAAAGAGGTGCCAGTGGTGACTAGTAAAGCAACTTTACTACTTTGTGACTGGAGTTTAGGAACTACCACCATTCCTTATGGGATTTGTGTCTCAGCTTTTGTCCATGTACCTCTGAACCTTCAGGTGAGCTGTGCTTCATGAATGGCAGGCTGTTTCATAACACAAAAAGACTAAAAATGGTTTTGTAGATGAGGAATGTATGTACATTTGATGTTGTATATGCTGTAGACTCTCAAATGTATTATGGTTTGGCTCAGTAGGATTAAATCTGTCAGTGCAGAACTCTAATCTATGAAATAGATCATAAATTATTCAGTAAGGATAGTTAAGTGGCCTAAACATGACCTGTTTATAGATCTAGTTGTTCTTAGACTACATATGTTTGTTGTTACAGGCAGAATCTGTTCTGTTGTGGGCAATAGCAGATGGGAACAGAATAGCAAAGATTTTCTTTTCATTTACTTATTTGAGGGAGACAGAAATCAAAAGGACAATGAATTAATATATCTAACCCCCCTGAAAAAAGTAATTCAGAGTATTTACACTGACCCTGGCCTTATGATGAGTCCCTTTGAAATAAGATATGAAAATCACCCAGGAACATCTTTAGTTCCTCCTCCACAAGGACTGTTCAGCAATCAGTTAACTCCTACCTGAACATGACTGGGGTCCAAAAGAAGGAGCCCATGCTCTTGTGCTGAAGCTGTACAGCTGCACTTACCTTTGTCACACCGAGGTCCATATTTGCTGGGGTCTGAGCAGAACTGGCAGCTCAAGCCTTGAAATGCCTCAGTGCAAACACAAGTGCCATTTCCATCCAGGCCATCCATACACTGAGATGTGGAAGGGAGGGGATTGTTATGTGTGAATTCAAACAAGTCTTTACTCTTTCTCCAGAAAAGGGACCTGTCCATATTTTGTGACTCTGACAGATTCTCAGGAAGAACCCCAACTTTGCTGAAAAAGGTGTTTCAAAGCAAAAACTTTCCTTTGCTTTTTCTTTGCTGCTATATATTCTACCTCTCTTTGCAGTTTTTATGTGAGAATAGTGAGCTGGGTCATTACTCTGTGGTGTGCAAATTAAAAGCATGAGAATGGGCCACTCAGCAACACTCAGTACTGTGTGTTGGAATCCTAGAAATCTGCAATTTGGACATCTGAGAGGTGACAGATTCATTTTTCCCTCCTACCTATAACTGAGCCTCAAATTCACTCAGCCATCACTGGACAGAGATGAAGGGGGCAGCTCTTCTGGACCCCCTGAGTCCTGTTGTGCAGAAATGCTCCAGGGACTTTTGGGACACAGCTCATCCTTCCCCCCCTTGGAGTGCAGGGTACTGCTGGATGCTCTGCTTACCTGCCCATTCCCTGAGCAGGGTTTGGAGAAACCTCCTGGACATGGTCTGCAGTCAGGGCCAAAGAAGCCTTTGCAACATGTTGGTTCCTGCAAAATAAGGAAAATATCCTCTTTTTCAGTGCTTTAGGACAGAGGCAATGCACAAAGACCAAATCTTTATTGTGTTTTGGCCCTCTGGTCTCTGAAAACATTGTGCTGAACCAGAACCACCTCTGCAATGGCCTCATTAAAAACCAGGAGGAGTGTTGACAGTTCAATAAGGGGAAGCACAGACCACCAGATTTTGCCCTTGTTCTCATCAGACTCAGTGTTAGAAACCCCCATCTGTCCCCATTTATGAACATGCCAGTGTGTATCTATCTGCTCATCCTGTGTGCACTCTCATATTTGCCAGTGAGTGCAGTGCAATTTGGATGCAGGCAGTCTCCCGGGCATCTGAGATCAGGAACCTCAGGATGTTTCCCCTCAGGGAGATGCTGTGACAGCCAGACATGCTGCTTTGATCTTCCTCCTTCCCCTCTGCACCAGGGTGGGATTTACCCAACATGCAGCTCTAAATGGCCTTTTCAGTTGTTTCTTTTGTTGCACTTGTGAATTGGCTGCTCGACCCCTTTATTTACCAAGAGAAAGTATATCAGAAAAGACTCACTCACATGTGTGATTCAAGGGAAATAGGAATTAGCAAAAGGCTTGTAAAGCTCACAGTTTTTAGATTTATCTGCCTGTCACTAAGTGGTGCTCATGAAGTGCAGAAGCCTGTTTAGGAGCCCCAGAAGAGTGTAAGTACATTTCAGGGCTAATGACTTCTGCAACAACTAGGCTTGCCAAGCAGTAGTTGGGGTGTGGCTCTCGTGAGTGTTTCCCACTCATTGTTGTCCAATATCATGAGAAATCCTGGGACAGGAGTGGCTGGGACCAGGAGGGGATGAGCTGTCCAGTTCAGAAGAAGAATACACCTGGGTTTGGAGCTGTGTGTGAAAACTCCTGCATGGCAGAGTGTGAAGGTGCTGTTGTCAGTAACATGTGACAGCTAATCTGGATTTTCCCTGGTATTTAGCTCTGAGATGTACACTATTTCCTCTCAGCTTGCTGTAGAAATGTATGGAAGCCACATGAAATGTCCAAACATGTCTCAACTCCAAAAGGAAACCTGTATAAGACAGTATTTTGGAAAACTTCTACATATGTTTCACCTTAAGGAGCTGTAATTCTGTACTTTTGCTGTTATATTGCATTTTCCAGCACAGCTGATTTTTTAAAAAGGTTGAGTGTTCAATAATGCACCTCTGTTTTGAGAAAGGCTGGAACATGCACAAACAGGAATTTTAATACAAACAGTATTTCTCAGCTGTGTAGAGTTCTGTGATACATTCTTAATATCACAGCATAATTTACCTGGAGAACAGAAAGCACCTTGCCGGTATTGCATTTAAAAATTTTATTAAATTATGTATTTTTCACAATATGAACTTTCTTTTAATTGTTTCTGACTGCTGATTTATAGGAGTACTATCAGTGAATTTTTATAAAATGGGGAAGAAAATTCCCATGGTAGCTAGACTTGAATTTTGTATGTGGAGAAATATGTGGCTAAATTTGCATCTGTTAGATACAAAGCAGATGGGAAATCTTCAATCCTTCCTGAACCTGTGTCTGCAGACTGTCACTTCAGGGAGGTTGCTTAATCAAAAGGAAACTTTTAACAGATGTGAGGTCTATTTTAAATATATTCAGTTTATTAACTCTCAAAGCCATCACACAGAAGGGATTCTCACTTCTCACATCTCCTCTGCTGAAATAGAACTTACTTCAGCTGAGACACAAGTAAGAGCTTCTATGAAGCATAAGGAGAATTTTGCAACAGCAAACAAAATAATGCTGAAATTACCAGGTGACTCAGTCATTGCCAAAAAGAGATCAAAATACCATCTATATTTGAGTTTTTATGCAGTCTCTGTATTCATATGTGGTTCTTTTGCTCTCTCTATTGGCAGAGCAATAACCAAAATATGGGCATGCCTTCTCCCTGTGCCTTTTGTACAACTGGTGAGTTTGTCAGGAAATGTCACTTAGGATGGGCTGTGCACCCTGGGCATGTGCTAAACAACCTGCACACACCCCCTAGATGGAAACAATAGGGAGAGGAACCTGAAAAGGCATTCTACCAACTGCTGAGATGCATGCCTACGGATGTAACACGTACATGGAACCCTGTAAATTATAAGTACCTCTGTTCTATGACTTCTAAGGGTTACAGCATGAATCTGGAACCAAAAGGGGCAGCACCAAGGCTGCATCTGCTGGCTCTGAGTTTTGCAGAATGGTTGTTCATTTCCACCTTCTCCTTTCTATCCTTACTTTTCCTTCCCTCACTTTCTTCTTTTAATGAACAGGAAGCTTCCTCAACAGTAGAAAACAAGGGCATGAATGCACTGGTGTCCTCTACTCAACTCTTTGTAGTAAGTTAAGTGATATTGTCTGAGAGTCTGGTGAAGGCTACACATGTAACTTCTATGAGAATACTTTATTTCTTCCTAGAAAACCACAGATAAATTGAGTCTTGAGTGTATGCATTGTGAACAGAAATTTGTCTTGTCTATAGGTGGCAAAGAGAAAAATATTCTTTGCTTCCACATTGTAGATCCTGCAGTCCATCATGATCCAGTGGTACATGGATTTTTTTTTGTCTTCACCCTTTCTTTTATCTAATTTATCACCATGTGGTGGTGTCAGAGGCTGGCAGTGACATTACTGAGGAGACATAAACTCCACTGGCAGTTTAAAGGTGAATTCTCTGCAAGCTCAACACGCAGTAACTTCAGAGAGAGTGAACCTTTCAGAGTGTGGATATGCAGTTTGTCAAAGCTATGGTCCTTGTGACTACCAATGTCTTGTTTTTCAATCGAGTTAAAATAAATCCTGCAGCCAGAATCCGATGGACAACATGGCTGTGGTTTATAACTTCTGGACAGGAGACCATAAACTTGAGTTATGGCATTTCTCCCACAGATTTATCATTGGTGCTCTGGGGGAAAGAATCAGGTACTGGTCTGGATTTAGCAGTCCCTTATGTTGTACAGGACTTAAAGGAACAAAGGACCAGACTTACAAAAGCATTTATGCAGCAAATAGCTGAGGTACCAATACCACTACTATGTTTTAAAGGTCTGTGGGTCAGATGTATTTTGGCAAACACATTTAGGCATTATAAAAGCTGTTTTATAAGCTGTGTAGTCATGCCTGAAGCTAACAAAGGGTCTTGCCTTTGTGTTTTTGAAAATCTCTGTAAGTGTGCCTTTGCCCCTTTAGAACTTAAAAATCTGGCTGCTTGTTGGGGGCAATGTTTCCCCCTGTTGGTGCCGCTCTCCTTGCTGCTCAGTGCCACTTGGTGTCACGTACTCAGTCTCTTTCTACCCCTGGAATGGTCCCAGCTGTTGATGTGCACCTGCTCCCTCCCTTCCCTGAGGATGGGAGTCCAGTCTCTCTCTTCTGCTGGGGGACAAACAAAAGTGTCTGCAGCTCCAGGCAAGGTCAGAGCTGCCTGTTTTCAGGAGCAGATTGACACACTGCCTTTACACTGAAGTATCTGGAGCACAGAGATATATTCTCATCAAATCTGCCACGGGGGTGATGATCTCTGGGAGAAGGTGGAGCAGAGAGCTGGGGTCAGCTGCTCCTTCAGTGCTCTGAGCACCACTTGTCAGAGGTCATCAAAACTGGCCATGGTCCACACATCAGGCAGGTACTGAGGACCTTTGTGACATGAAGAATGAGCCCTGCTGGCCATCAGGTAGGCTCAGGTGCAGCTTTCAGCATTTGGGTTTGGTTACACAATAAGTGTGCATTATCCCAAGGGTTTCATCTTTAGGGATGCAGAGTTCTTGTAAGTGTGCAGACCTACCAGTTCCTAGAATGTTTGTGTCTTTTAACTCTTCCAATACAAGTAGTATTTATTGGGTGGTGTTACTCCTGTTTCATGAGAGTGATGGAAATCCTTGGTGTAGAGTAAGAACTGCAAAAGCCATTGCTCCTTGGTGCTCTCCTGACTAGCAGTGCTCTGCTGATATCTTGGAATATATAAGTAGATTTTTAGCTATGCATGAAGCTTTCAAGGCTGACAGAAGTGCGTAACTTAAATTTGGGGAATAAATTTTTATGACTAGCACTGTTTTTGTCTTTAAATTTTTGTCTGTTGCTTTAGGATTGGGCATGATTTTTAGGTATGTTTTTGGTAAGGATTTCAGATTACTGGATTTTTCTGGGTGTGGATTGCTTTTTGCATCAGAGATTGCTGCTTGGAGCTCTGCCTGGTTTGTGATTACATTGCACATACAGCACTTTGTAGTTTCTACCAGAGCTAATAGATCTTTACTGCCAGTGTTTTCTTCATTGCATTTTGATGCTGTCCAGCTCTGCTGGAACCTCTTCCAAGGCTGTGGTTCTGGACTGTTGTAAGTTAAGACATTAAATGTTTTCCTTCTGTACCGGAACTGTTGCTGGCCCAGATGAGGGCTTGAACCTGGTCCAGAGCAGCTCACTGGAGCTGTGCTTACTCCAAGTGAAAAGTTTGGTCTGACACTCAGCCCTCTTACCAGAAATAGCATCTCAATGTCACCAGCTAGAGGCCTGAACTGTGTTACCTAAGTGAGCAAGCTTTGTCAAAATCCACCCTTTTAAATAGGAGCAGTTTTGTTTCTGGAGGAAAGCGGGGCTAGGGGAAATGGTGGCTGCTGAAAATATTTCTAATATATAAATATTAAATTACTATGTTAATATTTTGATTTGCTGTTTCCTTTCCCTGCATATTTAGTAGAAATGAAAATATTGATCTGGAGTAGTTTTCCCTTGTACATTCCCTTGTATGCACAGGTGGGATTCAGGAACTGGAGGAAAGAGTTGGACTGGAGACACAACATATTTCAAAGGGTTAATGCAGCAACTAGATTTTTAAAAAATGATATAGGATGTGTTCATATGAGTTCTCTGTTTGCAGTACTGCTAGCCTGGTGGGCATTGTTATATTAATTTCCAAAAATACCCCTTTCAAAAGGATGATATCAGAGAAAGTTAGTAAAGAGGAAGCTGGAATGCCTTGTATGGAAGATTTGGAGATCCTCATGATTCTCTTACCTTTGTGACTTGACTTCTTGTCTCCTCACACCAATGTGGTAGGATTGGAACAATTGTGGGTGGGATGAGAACACCCTCAAGGGTATAAATGCGACCATTTTTTGCAACAATATCAATTTCTTCCATTTTTTCTCCACTCACCAAGACTTGTCCCTAAGAAACAATAAATTATTATTATTAATATTGAAGTGTTTGTAGGTCCTCAATTTCTGCTGACTTTATTTTAAATTTTTAAAATTACTTTGTAGTCATACTTCTTTTGAATTTGCTATCTAATTTTTATTACACTCTTTTATACAAGATGCACACATATATTGTGTATTTTCTTGAATGCTGGTCTTCAACAGAGATATTTAAAGTTTTTCTATGAATCTGCACTGTTAGCCTTTGGAACTGCTGAGTAACAGTGGCCAGAATGAGAAGACTACTGATGATTTCAGGCACTGATTTCAGTGGGTTTAAGCATGCCTTGGTGTTCTCTCTGACAGAGGAGGGGGAAAGTAGATTGAATCTGGGAGCTTTCCAAATTCACAGGAGAGAGGAAAAAAGTGTTCTTTTGGCATTTACTCCTGCAGCTGCTCTGCCCTTACAAGAATTTTTATAGGTGCATCTCTGCTCCAGAAGAGAAGGAAGCTGACCTAACAGATCAGTTTGGTTTTGGACAAGTACTGACAAATTAACACTTTAAAAAATGTGTTCACTAGCTACACCAGGATCAGAGACTATAATATTAAAGGAAGAAAAAGAATATTTTTGGTGAACTGGTAAGTATTTAAAATTACTAAAATATATAACAAAAGGATTTTTAAATAGATTTTTTTTTAATTATGCAGAGCATAAATGAGAATCATTCCTGGACTGTTCATAAGGACAAAAACCCTGAAGGCTGTCCTTAAATACCAATCATTTACTCTGCATCCTTTTTAATACCAATGCTAGCAGTAGGTGGGAATGGGAAGCTGAAAATTCCTGCCTCATTATAGCAAGAAATTCCTCTGCTAATGCCTCCCCTTCTCCCCTTTTTAATTCCCCCTGCATGCAAAGTTGCCTGGATCAGAGTGAGGTGCTCACAGGTGAGAGCTGTGACTTACAGAGCTGGTCCTGTTAAAGTGAATGAACTGCTTTGCCATGGTCCTGATGTGCTCTATTGAGACAAGGCTGGCCACCTCCAGCTGAAATGGATATGAATTGGTTGAGAGAAGTGTAATATCATTACTCTTTTCAAATCCAGACAGATTTCACAAGAAAGACTTTCTCTGGGGTGAGAAAATTATTATCAATGTGGTCAGCCTCGCATTGACAAACCAGCTTGTGTAGCAAAGTTAGCATGATTAAATCATGACTGAGCTTGCTGGTTGCTGCATGTGAGGACCTCATTGCTCAAAAGAATATTAATTTTTCTTCCAATTGTAACATCAAGTCTAATTAAAGTTAATACTAGTCTCTGAAAATAGCCCTGTGCTCATCTGTAGACCACTGTGGTGGTGCTGGTACCATGAAGGTACATGTGATTCCCATCCCCTCTGATCCCCCTCTCTGTGCTGGGAGTGACCACCTCAGATGATGTAAATGGAGCCTTTCACTAAGGATACAGTCACTTCTTTCCTTCCTTCCCCACAACAGACACTGGGGTGGGGATGAACTTTCCCCTCAGGAGAAACAGGGGGCTTGCTTAGGGGATGAAAACCCCAGCTATTTCTGAAATCCAGAAGACTGATTTTAGCAGAATAGGCTCAGAGAGAGCTTGATTTCAATGGCAGTGAGTCCTTTTCCTGCTATTCATGCCTGTAGTCCTGCCAATCCCCCCTGATGGTGGTTCTTGCTCTTGCCCTCTGGGCTGACAAAGCAGTTGTGCTCACCTCAGTGTTGGAGACAATGTGATATCGGACCAGCTCCAGCAACTTCCAGGAGCCCTGCCAGTGCAGAAAAGAAGCTGTTTTAGCCCAAAATGAGCCTCACAAACCCAACCTGGCTTGATGAGAACAGCATCACTGGCTGGTGCACCAGAACCCCCTGGTCAGCTTGAGGCAGGCACCCTGGCATTCCATGCCCTCACCCCTACACCATGTTTTGTTTTGATATGGGCCTTCCATGACATGCTTGTGTGTTGGGACACTCAGAAGGTGTCCAGGGGACAGGACACCAATATTCACCTCCTGGGACCCCATCAGCAGTGACTCCCATCCAATGAGACCCTTGTGGCAAGTGCTTCCCTTGACTGCTCCCATCAAGGGTGATGCATTTCAGGAGAGGCTTTGGGGCTGTGCCATGGGGCTGCCCAGGCTGTGATAGCTGGGCAAAAGCAGAGGGTTGGGGGCCTGGTGGGTCCATCATCCCTATATGTGATGGGAGACCCCAAATCCTCTTCCTCTCTAGATGATGTCTTGATCTTTAACTGCTAGAGATGGCTTTTAGCCTTCATCACAGGAGCTGATTTAGATGAACACTGGGCAATGCATGTATCTATCTGTCTGAAGTACCTGGGAAAGATTTGCCCTAGAGAAGGGGACTGTACCTCTGCAGAAAGCAGGTAATCCAGAACCTCAGCTTTCATATTACTCAGAGCCTTGTTACTTGGAACAAAGACAGTGTAAGGCTGGTTGTCCTGCTGTAAATCCATTCCTAGACCTGTTTTCTGTTTTGGTTTAAAAATAAAAGTGAAATTACATATTAGTGTTGAAGAACATCTGAAAGTAGCTTTATGTAATTGCTTTTCTGGATCCTTACCTCTATCAAAGATGTAAATTTGCTGTATCTTCCATTAGCTTGAAGTACTGACATTATAGTTTTCTGAAATAGGATATAAGTAAGATCTGTTTTAGTTGGGAACATGAAGCAAATGCCAGTTCTTATGAGACATTTCTTGACTTACTGTGTGAGTCTCAGTTGTTATAGATTGAATACACTTCATTTGGGGGGCTGGTGGTGCTTGGAAATGACTGAGATGGCAGCACTTTTGTCCTGGTGCTATGCTGGCTTATGGATATCTTTGGTCATTGTCCTGAAATACTGGGTAGTCACAGGAAACACAAGCTGTGTGTGTGTGTGGGAAAGGTTTTTATCTCTTCATCTCCACTGAGAAAAGGTACAGGAGTAAATTATTTGAAAAATGCAACATAAAGAAAAGAACATTTAGGCAAGCATGATAAGCTGGGCACCAAAACCCCCAAAGTATTCAAAATCACAGTTTTTTATACTATTAGCCTTTTGTGGGGGGGGAATTGCAGCTTTGAATACAAGTCTTGCCTGTTGTCTGTCCAGATACCCCTCCTTTTAGTGTGTGATCCTGGAATTCAGTGAAATTCGCTGATCACGACTGCCAGTTTTCCAAGGAACCACTCAGATGCAGTGAGAACATCCAAACCTTCCATGGACCAGCTTGGCAGAAGAGTGAATGTCTGTTTTCTGTGGAAACTGTGTCATTACTTTTCACTTTGACTCTTGCTTCTGTGACATGATGTGCAATGGCTCAGTAGATTTTGTTTAGTTTCTGTCATCCTCTTTCACATGCACTTAGTGTGAAATTACTTTAAGAGAAAGTTTGACATTGCAGGCATACAACTTATGGCTCACCTCTCTGCTGCTCTCAAATGTTGGCTCCAAGTTGTCCATGGCTTTGTCAATAATGTGCAAAATTCCATTGGAAGCAATAATATTTCCCTGCAAAATTTTTCCTTTCCCCCTTCCTCCTTGGATTCTAATTCTTAATTGATTATCCTGAAAGAAGCCAGGCAAAGAATAATGAATTCTTTATTATGAAATGACAGCAGAGTGAGTACACAGGTTGAATGTAGTCTAAGACCCTCTCCTGTTGCCAACACCTGTGCAATTTAAATCTGAGGAGTCTAAAGATTGCTTCCAGTGCTTATCAAGGAAATGGAAAGAATTCCTTTGGATGAGGACCATGTTTTTCTGTTTCAGGACAGCAAAGTTCAGAAGAGAAATAGAGACAGGCCCTGTGGGGAAGTCAGCGTACCTGAAAGTGTTCTGATGACTGCTAGAAATAAAAATCTGCCAGGAAGTGATTTAAAATATTGTTGTACTGAAAAGCTCAGCTCCTGTAATCTTATGGGACTACAACCCATTTCCTTATATTCTATGTATATTTGAAAGAACAAAATGTTGCTGATTCTGCAGTGTACTGAAGCCTACAGGAAACAAGCAGGACTCAGACAGCAATGATATTTTCCTGTTGCAAATGGACTGAGTACTCACTGAACATACAGGATAGATATTTCTTCTCAGATGCCACTCATCTACTGCAAAACATGAGAAGTACTTGATTTCAGCCTCCACATAGGCCCAATCCATTAGGAGACACATAATGGACCAAGAACAATAATTCCAGGTTATAAAATCCAGTGTGTCATCCATAGACAACAAGTTTTTTAAACTGTGGGATCAGACTGCCCAGATGTTTACTGACACTGGATGATGTGGGCTAATGATGAACTTTGCTGTGTATTTTTCGTGGTTAATTGCCATGTGTTCTATTTCTGCTGAAGACTTCCATTTGCTGCCTTGTTCCAGGGCTGCTGCTGCTCAGCTGGAGGTGGGATCTGCAGCTCAGTCAGGGCTTGCTCCATGTGAGCAGTATTCACAGGTTTCCAGCATAAGCTCTGTGCTTCTTTCTCCCCCTGCCATCCCTCACTTCACCTGGGCTCTCTTAATGCCCCTCCCCTGTCCCCTCCCAGCTCTGTTGGTCATACCTGCAGATTTAAGATCATTTTAGCAAACATTTTAGACCAGCCTGTGTTACAGTCTGCCAAGTCACTCAGTGCTGATACCTGTCTAAAGTTAATTATTTTTTGCTGGTTTTAGCAGGCACTTTGATGCCAAGTTTTACTTGAACTCCTTGTGATGCATGGCCACAACTGTGGTTTTTCATAATCAAACAGTCATCTTCACCCTGGTGTCTGCCTGCAGAAAGAGCTTTCCTGCTCCTTGGTGAGGGAACAGAGGGCAATATTCTTGCTGTGGTAGGCTGAAAGACCACTTACCTTTTCTCCCTTTAACAGTTCTCCTGACTTGCCAGTCAAAGTATATATTACATTGGCATTATTCAAGCTGCTGGTGTTCACTTGACCTGCAATAATATGGAGCTTAACGAAGTACTGGGCTTTCTGTTTATTTTTCAGAAGATCCTTTATCTAGAAAAGCAGAGGAACAGAGATTTTTTTTAATGCAGGCTTCTTCTTCTAAAAAAAAAATCATGGTGAATGCTTTTTGGTTCTCTTCAGCTGTTACATTCTTAAATTACATGTTTTACCCTGAAGTGAGATGGTGGAGTCTGAGAAAAGTGGAGACCTCTCTTGGTTTCAGTTCAGCTCACATTGTACCGTTATGTCCCTGCATGAGCAGTAGATGCCTCCAGAACTGTCCTGATGTCAGTGGAAGGTGCTACTTATATGTCAGTCTCCTTTTTTTTTTTCCACTAAAGCCATTATTTTTTTTATCCCCCTTATGTAAAAGGTGACCTGCAGGCCTCCCTGCTGACAATTCAGACCTTAGTTCAACCCCTCTCTCAACCAAGTGAAAAGTCTTTGAGCATACTTGTGTAAGACAGTCTAGAACTCACCTGAGGTGTGACAGTGTTCTACCCTAACTCACCAAATTATTTTATTCTTCTTCCAAGTGCAAAAAATGCAGTCTGTGGCCCCTAGATTTAAATGTGACCAGAAGTGTACTAGAGCAAATTATCTGTATCTGCTGAATCAAACACTTAAAACACAGATTTTTGCAGAAGCCAAAATCTCCCCAGTGTGAACCCTTTTCTCTTGTTTACTTACATTTATACCTTTGAGCCCCTTGTTTGTTGGTACAAGCACAGTAAATGGTCCCAGAGTGCTCAGCTGCCATTCATAGGTATTTTCTTATGAGAAGAGAGCAATAAAAAAGTTTAAATGCTTATTGAAAAGGTCATTGGACAAAGAGACTGTGCAAAGCTGTGAGGGAAGAATAAGCAACAACACTGTCTATGATTATTAAATATTAATTTAAGATTCTAAAGTCCAAGTCATTAAAAGATGAGAGACAGATGGGATGTGAAATCCTGGTGCTGCTGCATATTTGACACAAAAGGAGGCAAAACATTCAGAATGCTTCTGGCAGCCTGGATTCTGTGGATTGCAGGCCAGAGTGAGGACATGAAACCTGCAGTTTCTTTGGAGATGTGTCCTTGCAGGAAGACAGCCTTCTGCTGTAAATCAATTCAGTCTCTATGGGGTGTGAAATACACTGCTGATATCCTGCTGGTACTGTAAATATCACCAAACATATAACTGGTAATCAAAACTGATGCACTGAAAATTAATTAGAATTCATTTACTACCCAGAGGGTATTTCTGTATCCAAGACAGCAGCATGAGAAACTACTGGTTCTGCAGCTGAAGGCATTAAATATTTCTGATATTCAGCTCTTTTTCTAGAGGTATAAAATCAAAACTGCAAACATCTTTACAGTCATTACAAGTGTATTGTACAGAGAATGTATCTCAAAATTAATATGCTGTCTTACAAAACATCTGTAAATTCTTAGCTTTTGAAAGACATCCATGTGAAGTGAACATATTGTAAAATGACCTGTGTGGTTAATGTGTCTTTGTAGCTTCTGGCTAGTAAATCATATGGCATGTTTATGTCCAAAACTTAACCAAAGAACATAAAACCTGGATTGTTGTTAACTCAGGGTGCTGGGTGCTTTTCAGACACGTGAGGAGAACTGCACAGAGAAACTGCAACTGCACTCTCAGTGCTGAGGCAATGGATATTGATTTTCTGTGCTGAGTGTGAAAGTCACTGCCAGGTTTTTGTCCTTGGCCAGCTATGGGGAATTCTTACTCTGTTCTGTTCAGTAATTCATTATCTTTATTTTAATTGCTGGGCTGCATAGGATGGAGCAAATTATATTAAACAGAAGGATTTTTTCCCCCCACATTTATAAGTTTAACTCAAAGATCCAGCTCAATTCTAGAAGTATTTGTTCATAGCTCAAATTTTTGGCCATAGAGAAGGTGATGAAGGCTGTCATATTGTTCAGTTCACTGGGTGACTGGGAATGCCAATGTTTTTGGTGGACTAATGTGTGTCATTCTAGACCAAATCTCATTTGTCCAGAGCAATGGTGGCAGGGAGAAGAAGTGGGGTAATCCCACTTGTTACACTGTGGGACAAAATCCACTGGTGATATCAAATGATGTGTGAGGGGTTGTGGAAACATGTTTAGCACTTGTGCCTGGAAGTTCTTGCAAACTGCATGCACGGTGTGACGAGCAGAGCAGCTTTAGGTGGTCTGAGGGACTTAGCTGTGTCCTGCTGTGGGTGGCACCTTGCTGCAGCAGGGGAGCTGGGGGAAGGCAGGGCAGCCTCATCCTGCTGGGCAGAAGCTGCCTCTGCTCGTGTGTGGTTACTCACCCATGAGCAGGAGGCTGGATGTCAGCCTGCCCTGCCACCGTCCCCCCGCCTCGGCATTCAGCTCCCGGAGGCGCTCCATGATGTTCCCGTAGCACACAAACCCGTTCCCCACGGAGCCCCCCTGGCACGTGCACCTGTGAAGGGATTGGGATTTTAGCTGTGGCTCTCAATAAACCTGTGCCAGGTGTTACCCAGTGCTTCTCTGAGGGCATTTTTGGGAAGCACCTGCGCATTGTAGTTTATTCTTTACTTCTGCACGCTCTGAGGTGGGGTAGCTGCTTGCCTGATGTGGTGGGCTGCTGTCAGCTGGGCCAGAGACAGCAGTGTCTGTCCTGCAGGACTCCTGAATAGAGGCTGTGTGCAGCCTCTGGTCCCAAAATGTGGTTGCTGGACCCCAGAAATCCACTGCCTGTGTGTGGGCAAGGAGAGGGCACAGCACAAATGTATGGGGTGCCAGTCTTGCTGGGAGGCAAGGCAGGCTGTTTTGTGAAGACCTCACTGATGACATGGGATTTGGCAGGATTAATGATAGTTGAGGGAGGTGATGGCTGCTCATCTCTCCTTGGAATAGCTGCATGGGTTTTGTAGACAAAGGTTTTCCCTTTCAACAAAGCACAATGGTGGTTTGTTACCCTTCCCTTTAAGTAACGCCACAGTTTTGGGCAATAATATTTGTACTTTTAACATGATCTCATTTTTTCTGCTGCAGCACAAAATCTCGTGCTTTTTTAGATGTGTTTGTTGCTGCTGTCTCTGTTCTGGAAATAGCAGCTCATATGTAGCACCCTGGCTGTCTGCTGGGGGCTCCAGCCTGTGAGAGGTGCCAGTGATGTGTGCCTGACCCAGTACTCTGGATGTCTACAGCAGACTCGAGTGGTGCCCATGAGATGGACAGACAGACACATTTAATAGCACCTTTCCCAATGAAGTCTGCAGCTTGTTCAATATTCATATAAGCCTTATCCATAATGATTCATCTCTCTGGATGTTTTTTTCCTAATGGCATCACTAGAGAAGGAACATTACTTCACGTGAGCAAAAGATGCCCTTTCTGTAATTATTCATTTGCATGTGCTGGTTGTTAAAAACACACACCTGCCACTCACACCCCACAATAGTATCAGCCTGATGCCAAACCCTCTCATTTTTCCCATGTATGGTCTCTGCTGTAGTTATTTCTCTGGTGAGAGCAGTGTTATTTGAAAGTACCCACAAGTTCCTGCAATCTGGGGAGCTGCACACAGGCTCAGGGGAGTGCTGAGATTTTGGCCTAGAGGCTGAAGCTTTGACTCTGATCCTGGGTAAAAATGGCAGTCTAAAAGCATTTTAAGTTTTTAGGATGCTATTCTGATGGTGAATCCACTTCTTTTTAAGGGGAGCTCTTGAGCAGTGAGAGTATGACTGTGGAGCCTGGATGAAGGGTTTACAGCTGGGAGTGAGGAACATCTGCTCCTTGAGAGCTGATCCCTTTTTTCTGGTGGGGCAAATATTACTGAATTGCTGTAGGTAACTCCCTTCCACTTCTGAACAGAGAAGAAAACAACTGAGGGTTCAAAGGAGCTGAGAAATAGCATAGTAACAAAAAGGAACTATCCTTGAAATATGGCAAAAATCAGATCCAGTTTTCAAAATAAAGCTCTCCTCTCTTTTTTCATCTAATGTTCATAATAATAAAGAAGCAGGTGGTTAAACACAATAACTTTTCTGGCTATAATTTCCAGGGGCACAGTGAGCTGCATAAAGGCCTACATATTTTCAAACTTCCCTCCTGAGGACAGTATTGCTCATAACTGAACAGGCATCTGAGTAACATAACTTGGATTTGTGTGCCAAAGGACAGCAGTGAGATTGGAATTCATTGCATGGGATTGAACCCTTCAACCTGTGTGTTTCCTTACTGCTTCTGATGAGGAATTGACTTTCTGTGGCTGGGCGGGGAGGACCAGCAGGACTGGAAAAGATAGGAGCTGTCACCACTTCAGCTCACTCAGGGAATGAAAACTGTCTCTCTCTGGAAAAGGAAAGCTCAGCTTTCAGTCTCCATTTCACCAAAACTCTCTATAATTGAGTTTTGGTTTATGAAGCAACTAATTTCTACATTGAAGACCTAGAGGAAAAATAAGAGTGGGATTAAGAGAGAAAATAATAGAGTTTAACTGACAGAAAAGCAGCTCTCCTTGGAAACCAGAGAGGTTATGATCTAATATGCAGTGTAATTCTGCACTGGTTGAAGCTTCACAGCTTCTGGGCAAGGCTGAACATGATTACTGTGTTGAAGCAACACTGTAGAAAGTGTCAGCACTCACTCAGGAAAGATCTATATGGGAACATAAGACAGAGGCAATTGTGGTTTTTGAGGCGGTTGCTGTGCTATATTCACAAACGAAGTGTTTGAGTTTTTTACATCTTTGCCTGTATAAGAGATTTTTTTCCTGTAGAAATAATTTGGTTCTGGAGAAAGTCTAACTATCTGTGTGGGGAAAGCTTAATAGCACAACAGTATCCTTAAAAAAACCAAACCAAAAATAGAAAACAATGTAGTTTTGTGGCCTCTGTTATAGCTTTGTGTTTTATAAAAAAAAACCCCACTCAATCAAAAAAGCCTTCCCAAATACATTAAAAATCTGGGATACAGCCACAATAGAGTCTGTCACTTACCAAAATCTATTTATTGTGCCCACATTTACAAATCGACGCTTTTCTTTGTAAAGTTCCTCTTTCATAAATGGATTTTCCTTAGCTCAAGTTTGATTTGAATCCTGTTCCATTCTTCTGTACTTGTTTTTGCCATTAAATATCATTAAATGAATGATATGAAAGCATTTTTATTGTTCTTTTCCATCCCCAGTGATAAATTTTTAATTTTCCCATTCTGAAATCCTCAAAACTTTCTCAACTTTTAAAAATTGTGTTGCAGCAGTGAAGCAGAGACTAATTAGGGAAAAAAGGCTCCTGAATTTGGGATGTGGAGTTTTATTTCAAAATTTCTACTAATGTTGTGCAGTATTGTAGTACTCTATGCTAAGTGTTGTGTGAGTCTGTACTAAGCAGTTTGAGCAGCATGCTATGCTGTAGAAGAGAACCAGATAATATTCTAGATAAATCAAGAATAAATCTAGATAAATCTAGATAAAGAAGAGAACCAGATATATTCTAGATGAATCTGTTAGAAATGCACAAGAGCTTACACAGAAGTGATGTTGACATTATCCTGCAAGGGAAAGCTGCATGATAACACAAGGACTGGCAATAAGAACACTCTCCTGAGCAAATGCTTTCTGTCCATGGGTCTATATGATAATTTCTTCCTAACTTAAAATGAATGGCCTCTCTTCTCCTTCATGTTGAAGTTCTCAGCTCCCAAAAACTAATATTTCAGGCACATCTCTTTAACCCAGTACCTGCCAGCACTGGGCTATAGCGACACATGAGCCAAATTCTGTGGTTTGAGAGAGCTTTGTTGAGTTTAGTGTCATTTGTGCTTTTTCCCTAACATCCATGTAGCATATTTGTGTGCAAGAAAAAGCAAAATCTGTCAGAGGTTTTGCATTTTCTCCCCTGCTTGACTCAGGGTTTTAAGGAATCTGCTGGGGTTGGTGTTGCTTTGACAGCATGGGGGCAGATTCCCTGGTTGTTTCTGTATTAGTATACTCAGAAGAGGCAGGGCTCCAGTGCTATCCCAGAATTAATGCTGATTAATTTTCAGCATGCTGCCTGGTGTGTTTCTGGCCCACACCAAGGAGCATTTTCCCAGGCAGTGCCCAGGCACAGTTGAAGGGACAGCATGTGCCAGGAACTGCTGCCAAGAGGCAGTCACTCTGTTTTGGAAGAGACTTTAGCCTTCAGACAGACAATGCTGCTTGCCCTGAGGAAGAGAAAAGAGGTTTTGGTCCCTTTTATTTACTAGTGTAGAAATGACCTCTGAGTGCTTTAAAAATAAAACTTAATAGGTATTAGCAAATGGCCTGATGAAATCTAACGCTGTGTTAATTGGTTGACCCTAACCCCATTAAATCTTGTAATTTACCCTTGATAAAGAACTATTAAGGATAAGTTCAGGAGGTGTTCATCCACAGGATTTGTTTTAGCAGCCTATTTACTAGGGAAGGAGGGAAAAAGTGTGTGAAACTTTTATAAGCAAAAAGACTCACTCAATCTGTCCTGGTGCAACTGTTAAGCATTTAGCTTTTCTGTGGCAGGTGTTGTTTGTTTCACAGATGTCCACCATGCTGCATCCTTTCCCAGGTACAAAGTTGGTATAATGCTCCTTGCATTCACAGTGGGACTAAATCAGAAGGATGTGAGAGGGGAGATAAAATTAGCCATGCACAAATTGTGGATATTAGCATAATTTTTGGAACTAGGGCTTGAACACAGTGTCTTAGTTAATCACCTGGTGAGTTCAGACACAAATATAAAGTTTGTTTGTGCACACCAACCTGTGTTTCAGCCATGTGCACTTCACTGAGATATGACCCTGAACTGCAAAACAACCCTGGATGGTCAAGTCCATTTTTGGCTCTCCAGGGTGTCCAAGAAAACCAGGCCTTTTGAAGTCCTGCTTTCTGATGGTGTGAGTTTTACACTCAGAAATCTGAGCTAGTTCCCAATATCATGAATAATATGCAATCTTTATAAGAAGTGCTGTTTATTGATTGTTTTCAAAGACCCAGATTGCTTCTTTCTAAAAATAAACTGAATTTAGACATGTATATGTGGTACCATTATAAGAACCCTGCTGGTCCTGCAAGTCCCCTGTGGACAGAGAGACAAAATTTAACAGGGAGAAAATTTATTTCAATGTCTCTGTTTTGGAGAGGCAAAGAGTAGCCAAAATATTCCCAGAAAAAAAGAATACTACTACCATCCCTATTTTCAGAGGAGAGATAAAGACCCTCCTGGTCAACAGAAGGGCTTATGTCAAAACTAGAGGCAGCATTTGATTTTTTTGAGACCTCCTTTCCATCCCCTCATGGCTTCTCCTTGGAGAGAAGGCATGATTCCCTCTTGGGCGGTTACACTGACCTTTCCTGGACCATCATAGATGCAAATGCTGGACTGGGCAGGGCAGCTGCCCTGTGCTGCTTGGCAGGGGTCTGTGGGCAGGCAGGTCTGCCCATCCCCTGTGTAACCTTCTCGGCAGGAGCACTGCTGCTGATCCGGCCCCAGGTGAACGCAGTCGGCGTTGGGGTCGCAGAGCTCGCCGGAGCACGGGTTGATGGCTGGTGAAAAAAGGAGCCAAGCAAATGGATCGTTGCCCACAGTTCTAAAACTGAAGACAAGGATTTACCAGAGCACCTCCATGCCAAACAAAGCCTGGGCAGACTAAACTTTTCATAACAGCCAAGCCTGGAGTACTGTGGTGGCATGGGGATAGAAGGGAGGAGTGTGTTTGTGCTAACATAGCAACCAACTGTTTGCTTTTGAGCAGACATGATCTCTTAACTTGGCAAATTGAGTTATAAACAGATTAAAATGTGTAACGTGCTCGTTAAAGTATCACAGCAACTTCCTTGTTCTTTGGTGGATTTTAACTAGAGAGGTAGGAGGTATGAGGTCTGCAAAAGCTGTAAGCACATGTTAGATCAGTTGGAAAATATTTCTCAATACAATAGGCCTTTGCTTTTTTCTTTCTGGTAATTAAACAATATAATGTCATCAGTTCAGCTGTATGGAAAACTGGCCAGCAAGTGCTTTAGTCTTCCACACTTCTACTTTCAGGATGGCATTAGAAGCTCACTAATTATTTCCATGAACCATTTCTTTGAGGCAATAGCATTGCTTGTCCTTTTTCAAAATCAAGCAGTGCTTGGAGAGCATCTTCTTACACCTTTGTGTCCAGTTTAGGTTAAGGTTGAGCACACACTGTATCTAGAAGATGGCATGCCCTGGACACACCTCAAAAGTGGTGCTTCTCACTGTTTTCCCCTCTCCTCCTCCCCTTCTTTCCCCTCAGCTGGGACTGATCTGAGCCAACATCTACTAAATTGTGCTTCCAGCATCAGATTAAACAATATTCTTTGTTGCAGTTGGTCTAGAAAAAACTGCTATCATAAGACATAAGGTGAGTAGAGAAAGGAAATCTGCACTCTTATGCAATTAATTTGGGCACTCAATGGCAAG
The DNA here is from genome assembly GCA_013398075.1 of Notiomystis cincta. Lineage (NCBI taxonomy): Eukaryota > Metazoa > Chordata > Aves > Passeriformes > Notiomystidae > Notiomystis > Notiomystis cincta. Next base: position 101,950 of record VZRX01003020.1, read on the forward strand.
CTGAGGAGCTTATAAAGACACCTCCAAGGTAGAGTTTACTTCTAGCTGAGATGCTATGAGCTTTGTTTCATGAGAAAAGGAAAGCTAAAATGAGCTTTTCTTGCCTGTATAGTTTGTGCTTGCTGGTGGAACTGAGCTGCCACATAGGATGGATGCTGAATAAATATAATCCCTTGATTGCTGTTGATTTTTATGGAAGCAAGCTTTGAGGCTGATCTTAACCAAGCAGAGGGATATGACAGGAGTGGATTTGTAAGCCCTGATGACCCAATATCCACCTTATGTATTTCAAGGGGCTTGACTAGCTTTAATCTGGTTGCACGGACTGTAACTTGTTAGCAAGTGGATGGATGTGCTTCTGAAGCACATTTTAGGATTTAGTTTCACCCTGAAGGAATCTAGTTTGTGCTTTGGGATACGAATCCAAGAAAAACTAGACGATGGAGTGCAGCCCAAAAGCACATTCCGTATGTGAAGTGTAACACTGACGGTGGTGCGTTCAGAGAACTGGGCAGACGTGGAAACGACTCACGTTCACATCGCGTGCTGTCCCCGTGGAAGCTGGGCAGACAAGTGCATTGCAGCTGTGTTCCCTCCTCACCTGAGGCAGCACACCTGGAGTTCGCAGGGCACTGCAGCGCCTGGCACTCGGCTGTGGCTGCAGGACAGAGGGGGACAGGTTAGGCTGTGCCTGCAGCCCCGCGGCTTTGAGCCTCAGCGCGTGGTTGGTTTTGCTCGACTAACCTGAGACTAATTCACCCTTACAATCCCAGCTGTGTCACAGCTGTGGAACACATCTCTTGTGGAAAGCAAGCTACTTACGCTGGTCACAGCGGAGCCCTTTGTATCCAGGCAGGCAGGAGCATCTTCCGTGCCCTGTAACTCCGCTGTCGCACGCTCCGTGAACGCAGTCACACTCTGCAGGGAGAAACGGGTTGGCTTTGCTGAATAGCCACGGTGCTCAGAAAGGCTTCATCAGTGGTTACTCATAGCAAAGAGTGTCCTGGACAGCAGCTTTGGCCTCACCAAGCTTTGACCCGAGTGCCTGGATTTATAGGCTTTCATTCCTGAGATGATCAATACTTGCTGTTGCCATATATTGGTAAATAACACACTAATTTTTGAAGGCTGTTAAGAGCCTGAGGTCTGAAAATCTGCAGAACACACACTATAAACAGCAAACTGACTGGTTGCTAATGCCATAACACTTGTAAAATTTGACAGTCTGAAGCCAGAACTGGCTATAATGTCTAACAGACCTCTTTAATAATGATTAACTTCTTGCTGGTTTTGCTTTCTCTCTGTTTCTATCTCTCAAGCACCTCAGGAATACATGAGTTTTGTTACCTTTTTTCTCATCCTTAAAAAGAATTTATTTAGTTAAAAGCATGATTCATCACTGTGAAGGTCTCAGGCTTCTTTCTTCCTATAATCTCTCATTGCTCCTTATATTCAGGTTATAAACCCAACATGCACACAAGATGATGCATTCACAGTCCAGGTGACTACGAGACCCTTGTATCAATAATTTTTGAAGCCTTAAGTCTACTCAAAAAGCTTTCTAGTTGTAACTGTTTGAATTATGGCAATGATGCTTTTAAAAGGCTGTTTACACTTGGAAAAGTCTAAAAGATGGACAGAATTATATTGCTGATTTCATGTTTAAGCTGCAGTGATGTAACATATCTTCTTCCCCTTAAAAGTTCATGCAAATCACCTCCACTAATTAATTAATAACTTCCTACCTATGTTAGTGGTTGTAACATAAAACCCAGGAATGTCTAAGGTATTACTGAAAAGCAGTTAGCCACAAATGAACATTGTTTATGTTTTATTTATTTTAGAACACTTGGAGGAGCTCAAATATCTGAAAGCTGAAGTGTAAAACATGGCTTAAATTAATATGTCATTGAATCCTCCAGTAGCTTCTTGGAAAATAATTACATTTATGATATTGAATTCATTCAAGTATCCTGTTCTCATGAAAGTGCTGGCTCAGTTACATTCCTGTGTATCGACACTGGCATCCAGTGGACAGCTGGTGGAAAAAGGGCCTTTGAGCCAGCAGTGGATTAGTGTAGAAAGGCCAACACAGATTATTTAAATTGAGACCATTTGTGACTCCTTAGAACTTGACATTATGTAGGAGGGAATAAAAGAAGTTTTACTTAGAGATAAAAAACTATTACCATTTAAGAATAAGACTGTTTAAAATTTTGTTTTCTGGTTTTTCATGGTAACTTTCAGCAAGGGTCAGGAAGGTAAAGCAGTAGAGACCATTAAGAAACAGGGAAAAGTGGAAAATGTTATATGCATATATGCACTTGTGATACACACACATTTTAAAAAATGTACACAGCTTTAATTGCTCCTTCAGAATTCCACTTCTGATAGATTTATGGCTAATTAATGAATTCATCAACACCCAACCCCCCAAACTAAAGCAAACACACCGTTTTTCACACTTTTGACAGAATTCTGTATCTTCCTGGCACAGAACAGAGCAAAGAGCTCTCTTTCCTTTCCCCATTGTGTTCTCTGAGGCAGAGAGCAGCTCTTACTGAACTCTTTGGGCCCTCTACCCATTTCACTGGGATTTCTTAGAGTCTGAGTGCAGCTTTCACTCCATTCTTTTCCCTAATCAAATAAAGCAAGTTCAAACTTACCCAATGCACAGTCAGGACCAAATAAATTGTCTTCAGCACATTTTTCACAGGCTGTCCCACCAAACCTTTTCTGTGAATTACACAATGGAAATCAAAACTTAAGTTTCTCACCTATCTCTATACAGACAGATATATGCTTAGCAGGCTGAAAACATCTTTTGCTGTCAAAAGAAAATAGCATGAATGTTTCAATCAATAGCTACCACAATCTAGAAAATACTGTCTTTTGAACAATCTTGCCCCCACATCTTTTTTAAAAAGTAATTTTTTGATCTTCAAATCAGATGTTCTGAATATCAAGGTAGCAATGAAGTACTGTAATCCAGTCCAATGTCCAAATCAGGCTTACAATTGTTGGGTTGTATTTTCTGGATATTTCTACCTCTGTCTCTTTTTACATGTCCCAGAAGAGGATTTTTGATGTAAAGATGAATCAGTAGAGGGGGAGGCAGAAAAGATTAATTAGAATTGTTTCCGAAAAACCTATTTGCCTGAGGTTCAGCACTACATGTTGCATTCTCAGCAAAGGGACAATGTAGGGAGAATGTAGCCCCAGGTATAAGTACTTTTATTTAGGGCAGAAAGTCAAAAGTAATAGCACAATTTAAAAAAATAGGGGAACTCAAAACACCTGTCTCAGGAAGGCAAGTTGAAAGACCTTTTCAATAATTTCACCCAAGCATGCTCAAGTCTGTAGAAATAATAATGTGAAGATTAGTGCAATCCAAGCAAAACCAAAAAGAACTCCAGGATGATTATCTCTGCTGTTTCTGGAATACTTTCCTTTATTTATACAGTGGAATTTGGATTATTTTCCAGCACAGCTTGCATGCTATAGTTGTATTCTTTTTTTTGCCTTTAAAAGAAAGGCTGTACCTGACAGGTGCATGTTCCATTCCCAGTGATGCCCTGTGAGCAGTGCCCTCTCCCGTGGCAAGGCTGTGCAGCTCCTCCTGGACATGCTGAAATGACAATGTTTAAGCCATCAGTCACCTTGCTCTGGCCCTTGTGCTCCCCTTGCTCACTACAGGTGACAACTGCTGTTTTTCAGCTGCCTGAATCTCTTCCCTAGACTCTCAGCACCAGCAGAGACCATCACCCTCTCTTGTCTGGGAGCTGTGGCTAGTGACTGTAGTCAAAGGATTGAACAAAAAATGGATTTCTTGTTCTGAAGTACCACATGGTTTTGTCTTTGCTGACCCACCTCTGTCTGCAACACTCAAAGCTGTTGGCTTTTCTGATACAAGTGGGCCTTGTCTGACCACTTCTGTGCATTGATATAACTCTGATGAATTGAAAATTTGCTTTCAGAATTTTATTTCATGCTAAGCGAGAGTTTAAGCCTTTTTTTTTCCTTACCAAAAAATTGCATTTGCTTTATGTGGAAAATTTTTTCTTTTCACTGCTATCTCCTTATGACTGTGATTATTGATTCAAACAATCTTGGAAATTGAAATACCTGGATATCTCACAACCAAATCCTGTCCAAGGGACTGTGATCACTAATAGAACTTGTGTACTGAAGATGTGTTATGCTCTTCAGAGCTTCTGGTGCTAAAACCATGATTTTGGCAGTAGTACAGATGGTGAGACAGTCTGAACAAAAACCCCAGCCAGCAAGATGAGATAAGAAAAAATGACCATATTTTCAAATAAAAATAGTTCCATTTTTTTTGTCTTATAGGTTTTAGGGTTAAAATTCTACTGAAAGATTGCTTATAAGAAATGTATATTACACTAGTTTTTAGTTAGATGATTCTGTCAGGTTTTCTCTCCTGTAGGGATACCCTTATTTTTCACAGTTGTCCTGCCCCTCCTTGGAAATGATGTATTAACTCTCTTCCATAAGCCTTTCCTTCCTGTAATTAGAATTCCCCTTAGGTATCATAATTTTGATGCAGGTGCTATCTAAATGTACCAAACTCCTACTGGCCTCACTGGAACTCTGCTGTACTTTACTGGTAGATTTATTGCTTATAAAGAGTCTCAGAGTTTGTTCTGTGTGGGTGTAGATGGGCAGCACCAGATTTATACTCCCCCTGCCTAAGTTAATCCTGACTTAGAGTATTTAGGTAATGTGGAAGTTTTAGTAAAAATGAGTTTGATTTGGGCAGAGTGATGAGTAAATAAGTAGATGTGCATATGTGTGCCTGAAAGCTTTGGCTTCCTACCAATCTGTTAATAATTCTTAATTTACTCCTTAATGTAGCCTGAGGTCTATTGTATCTGCTTAAGCATCTTGTGAAAACCCAATAAATTTAAAGATGAACATTTTAGTGCTGTTTATCCCATACAAGCTGTTTTAAGAATTTAGGTTAAATAACTACAATTGAGGGAAAGTATTAAATACATATACTTTAATCTTTAAAGTGAGTGAATTTTGTTTTCTGGCCACCATATGAAAGCTAAATCTTACCTTTAGGACTTATGGCAACTGTTTAATATTTGCACAGAACGGAACAAAAATTACTTGCACTGATACTTTTATTGAATGTGCAAGGATAGAAAACACTCAGAGCTCATGGTATGATTCCTAGGAAAAGTTACTTTAAAGTTGTTGATGAAGCAGAATTTTTTTGCTGTTGGCATTCATTACACCCCTCCTTGTCTTCACTACATCTTGTCTCTTGTTTTGCTACCAGCCCCAAGGGACAGCTTTATCAGAAGTTGAGTAAATTACCACGTTGTCGTACGAGTTCCTTCAGGCAGATAAAGTGCTCCCTTCAGGCAGCAAGGCCATAGGAGGCAGTGCTGGGACACCGGAGCAGGGCTGGCACAGTCACCTGCTGCCACCCAGGGGACAGGAGAGACCTCTGCCTTTATGGAGGGTGCTTTTTGAAACGCAGGAAGAAAGAGATGCTCATGCTTATCTCTTAACAGCTGTCAGAGTATGAAGGCCAAATCTTTGAATCTAGGCCAAAAGAGCCTAAATCTATCAGCTCTTTTTACCTCATGGAGTTAAATCCAGCACTTTCCAAGTGTTATAAAATATAGCCTCTTAAAATACTTCTCTTCACCTCACTCACTGTGAGGATCAAGCAGTGAGTAGTACTTGCAAAGATGTATTTTAGACCATATAATTTGGTAGCATTAAATTCAGTATCTTGCCTCTTGGCCTTTATTTTTTTCTTCTCACATTTTCCTTCCCATTATTCTTTCAGTGCTTTCTACTCAGTTGGTCATGCCATACACCTTTCAGTGAGTACCCAGGTTTTTCTTTGGAGCCATGGAATTGTTCACCCAGAGTGGGAACCAGGGAGCGTCTCCTGCTGCATCTGAGCTCCACCAGCTGTGGTACCTGTGGCTGGATGATACTGGCAGTGTTGGAATGCTGTGCTCTTTCCCCCAGACCTTTCCTGACCCTGTACTTTTGACTTTCTGACATTTTACAGAGGGATTGGTATGCAGCTGGATGGCTTGGTGTGCTTTGTGGGGAGGGAAGAGGGCAAAAGCTCTTTCACTCACACTGTGTGTTTCAGCATATGCTATCATTTAAGGAAGTCAGAGTGCTTTTTAAGACCTAATTTTGTCCCTGCCATCAGATGCTAGACATGAAGTAAACCCCTAGTCAGGAATTTTTGCCTGGCCTCAGGAAGGAGTCTTTCCTCCAAACATTTCGAGTTGTGCAGTATTCTATTACAGAGGTTGTGATAACACAGAGATAAATATTTTTTTTTCCTCCAAATGAAAGCAGAAACAATGCTGAGACCTTGATTCTTTGCTTTTTGGGGTCAGGAAGTTTGTCCAAAGGAAGAGAGGGCTTCCTTGCCTTGGCAGCCTCCTTCACACAGCACTGCAGGCAGGGCACTGGCTCTGAGGGAGGGGACTCTGCCCCTCTCCAGGGATTCTGGTGCCCCTTGTGTGGCTGCCCAGGGCATTCTGATTATGGCATGGAAAACCACCCCACAGGTGGTCCAGAACACATGACCACACTCTGCACTCAGCTCTTTGCCTGTCTTTTCTCTTGAAGTTGCTGTGAGCTGCAGCTGGGCTGTTTTCCTTTAGTAGATAAATGCCTGGTATTTAAATAATAGCTTAGGCTGAAAGTATAATTTTTTAAAATCTATTTTGTGGGCAAAGGACTTCACAGACATTGAAACAGACCTTGAGGCCATTAACTAAAGGAGGAAACACCCCAGCTGGGCAGGGAAACTTCCTCTGTGGGTCTGGAAGCCCATCTTGGTAGCCTGAGAGTTGATGCATTTGTGGAGATGCTGAAAAGCTTTTCCTGAGGAAGGGGCAGCAGGAGGAGAGGCACTCCTGACTCCCTTGCTACAGCAATGGCCTTCAGCTTTCATAGGCAGTTCCAGAAACAGTTTCAAGGTAGGCTTAAAAGAAAAGACACTCCCTCCATTACAAAGTAAAGAATTAAAGAGATTTGGAAATATTTTAGATGTGGACGAGGATGGTTTTGACTTGAAATGAAACACTTAAATCTGTGGTTTGAAAATCTTAATTTTTAGAATCCATTTTGGGGATCCTCCCAGATGAAATAATTTTTTGGCATTGGCCATATTGATTGGTTTTGAAAATCTCAAAATCAAGATGTTTGGGGGTCTTTAAATTTTTCAATTAATTTTTCTTTGAATATCTGTTTTTCTTCAAATCCTCTCAGTTTTAGCTGAAAACTGCTATTTATTTCCACTTTTACAACAAGCTCAGAGGAACAAACTTCTCATAGCTATAGTTTCTGAAAAGAACTCACTGTTTTATTTCCACTCAAATTATAAATGAAAGTTAAAACTTCAAACCCCAAGCCAACTCACCCATGCAGTCTGGGCCCCAGTGTCCCTGGCAGCACTCAGGTTGTTCAAATTCCTTCACACAGTGATGCCGACAGCCCGGGAAAGAAAGTGTGTGTGTTTTAATTTCCAGATAATACCTGAGGAAAAGAAGTTGGAGCTGCTTTAAAGTACTCACAGCCTCCCGTGGGGGAAAATGAAATTCTTAACTTCCTCTTCTCCTCTCAGTGTCAGACAAGAGCACTTTAAGCTTGGTTGAGTTGATCTGCCTTTTTTTCTTCTTCATTAAAACATATGTTGAACATCAAGGTCTAAAAAGATCCTTGGAGCTGCTTCTTTTGAACAGTGCATTCATCTTGCCACCCCAGCCCAAATACAGCATGTTTCTCTAAGCTATGATTTGAAACAGTATTTTAAAAATTGTGTAATATCGAGGTCCTTTAAATGCTAAGTAAGCTCAAAAGAGTAACATTTTCTCTGAAGTAGTTACATTTTCTCTAAAATACTGCCTTTTTTTTTACAATCCAAATGGCAAGATGTCAAATTGGTTTTGAGATATCTCTTCCTGCCCTTCACCCCCACAACTCGCCCATCTAGAAGTGTGAAAAACGTTATTTATGTGATCTATAAGATTAATACATAAATATAATATTTTTATCATATATTTTTGTATCATTCATATCAAGTATGCAGAAGACATAAGGAAGAGATTCTAAGATGTTAATCAAGAGAAAATCTGTTAGACCACCAATAGCAATGTTTATTTTCCTCTCATATCCCTTGCTGATTAACTTCAAGCACCCCTGAATGCAGCGTGAGTTCTGGAGTCGGTGAAGCCAATAGTAAATGCTGCATAAGAAAATTGCATAGACTAGAGCACTTTTGATATGTGTCAGCATTTCCTAATTCATGGAGAACAGTATTCATGAGAAAAGCTCTGCCAGAGGAGGTACCTGCAGTCTGGTATCCCAGTCCCGTTGGTAATCTTGGTGTAACCAGCCGGGCATTGGGTGTCGAGGTTTAAAGGGCAGGGCACACATTTGGTTTTCATTCTAATGAGCAGCTTTTGATCACATTGCTTCTTTACCTGCAACAGGAGAAGAATAATTAACAAGAAGGAAAAATGCTACCCCCTGTGACAATGCTGAAAAATGACAAGTTTAACTCAGCTTTGTTTTCACTCCCAGCTGCAAGCTCTTTTCTGTCCAGCAGGAGCTCCTTGTTTTGGAGCCAAACTAGGTAATAGACCACATATTGGCACTTTCCAGCAGCTTTGTCTGCACAAAATATGTCCAACCACTGCAGGATAAACCCTTCTAAGTGTAATATTTTTCCTAGGAGTGCTTTATCAACAAATCCAAAGTTTGTCAGACTTGAAAGCTGGGTTACAAAGACCACATCAGCCTACAGAGTGTTAGTTCCAAAGCTGCTGACAAGTGCCTTCCTCTGCTCAAAGGCAAAACTACACGAGGTGTGGAGGAGGCAGAATGAAACAAGGTGTGTTCCACAGCACCAGCCTGTGGAGCAAAAGTTCCTCTCAAAAGTCAGTTTCATATTATCAGCACCACTGTATCAATCTTAAGGGGTGGGGCTGGTATTTTCAAATTGGTGTCAAAGAATGACATCAAGATTTGCATTCAGATCTGGTGGAGGTTTTGTGTCTGACCCTCACCAGAGCACACTGAGAAGAGCAGCCTTCTCTTTTTTTTTTTTTTAACCTGTTTTATGTATCTATTTTAAAGCATTAAGTCTTTGCCAAACTGCATCTAATATTGACTTCATCCTCTTTCTTCCTGGTATTTGTAGAAGTAAGTTCATCATTCCCAAACGGTGAGAAATGAACTAATTCAAAGCATGGTTTTTAAAAACCAGCAACATAACCCTGTGCAGTCCAGAGAGAACTGGACCTTCTGGGCACATGTGGGCTGCTGCAGCCTCTGCAGAACCTCACAGCCAGTCTGGGTGGGTACCCTGGCACTTGGAGCAGGATTTCTACAGGTCCCATGGTGGATGGATGAAGCCCTCACTGAGCACCTTCTCCCCCTGGCAGCTGGACATTTCAGCAGCAAAATTTGAGAGGATCTATCATGGACACTGATGAGGAGATTTAGCTTCATAACCTCTGAGCCACTCTATGTGATTGCCATCACCCACTTATAAGCACATTTCAACATCTATTTAGCTGTCAAATTTTAGTCTTCTTCAGTGCACCGTGAAATCTGGTTTGGATAACATTGAAATATTTGGGTAGTGGAACCCTTTTGTTGTGTAGATGCTTTTCAGGTGTCTTTGAAATAAAACTGTGACCTTTTTCCAGGTGTGGGTATAACGTGGATACAGCTTGAAAAGACATTTGGTCTTCCATTTTTGGAACAATAAAATTCATTGAGAATTTTGAAAAGGAAAAATTCAAATAAAAATAACACATGCCCTTTCTCTACCACCAGCTGTAAAACATTATTTGTTTTGAAATAATAGCATTATTTCCACTCTTTCCTATTTTCTCATTTTCCCTTTTTGCTTTTAGAGAAAATGGAAGCAAGTTGACTTTTTAGTGTCTCTTCTCCCAGTGTCTCTTCTTTAAATTTTTTTAAGAAAGAGAAAAACCTATTTCCCAGTTCTTTTTGTACATTTCAATGTATGTTTCCATTTAAAAACTGCAACCAACCAACCACAATAGCAACAAAACACCTGAGTGTCTTCCTTTTCCCTCTCCTAATTTCTCTCCAATCTTTTGTTTCCTCTTCTAAATCTGTTCTGCTTCTCTACAAGGGTGGTGAAAACAGATGTGAAATTCCACAGATTCATAGTGTTTGTACATGATAGGTGTGCCACTTCCCCAAAGGTCTACAAAGTCTTTAATTACATTTATAACTTTGTGTTATTACTTTAAATAACCCAGTTTCTTAGATTTTTTTTCTTTTCTCATCTAATATAGCTTTTCCCCCTATTACTTAGTAGGAACAGGTAATTTTCAGTATAGAAAACTTTCTGCTATCATCTTCTGACTTATCAGAAATCCCAATCAATTTCTTTTGATAAACGCATAATTTGTAGTCTTTTGCAATATGTGCCAGTTTTAGAGACATTTTCAGTGGACTTGTGCTATATAATTTTAGCCAAATTCTAATGCAGAATAAACAGATGCATTTCTGTTATTTGAGGGGACTGAATTACAAAGCTCTAAGGTTACAATTCATTGTCATATGCACCAGTGACTGTTAAAGTGGGTTTTTCTTCTGTAAGATAGAGTAGCTGATAACTGTTTTCTCTATAACACAGAGTAATATAGATAAATAACAGTCCATTATGTAAAAAGCTGCTTCTTACCTCATCTTGGACTTGTGATGTCAAACACAGTTTCACTGCAACCAAAAAAGCAAAAAAGAATAAAAACCCTGGACTTTTTTCCATTGCAAATTGGATTTTTTTTCTTTCAGAGCCGTCCAGGCTTGAAAAATCAAATTCTGATGTGAAATGATTGTTAGAGGTGCTGTTTCTTCTGCATTCTCAGGCAAACACTTTAACAGGACTCTTGTCTTCCCCAAGGTAAATGAGTGAAGGATGTGGCATGTGGAGCCTGCCCAGGCAGCAAGGATTCCAAAATGCAGGGTATTTGCTGAAAGTTTTCCCTGGAAAGCTGAATAAAGCCTCCCTCACTGAATGACAGGATATCCTGACAGGGCTCTGATCATTTATTCCTCTCTCTGGAGCTGTTGATAGTACAAAACCAAGGACACTGAATTGTTATGACAGAAGATGATTTCTTCTTTTAGGTGAGAGTGGATAAGGGGCTGGAGTAGCTGCTGTGCTTCTTATTATTACAGTTGTTAACTGGTTGAAGGGAGAGCCAAGGATCTCTGCAAGTTGGCTTATCAGCCCTAATAACATCATAACACCACCCCCCATGTGGTTCTGGGAGAAATGCTACTGACTTTATCTCAGGAGGACAAAAGAACCTCTTCCAGCTCTGGTTAGCTGGATAAAAAGGGGCATTTTTTGTGCCCTTTTTGCTATTTTTGTTAAATAATTTTGACTGATTTTCTGGAGCTAAGCAGAGGAAAATTGACTCAGCTGTATTAATTGGATATGCTTGGGAGAGATGGATATTCAGATTTGCCAAAGAGCATTTTGATTTTGCCATAAGCAAGACTTTTTCTTTCTTCACAGAGTTTTCCAGCTCATTTCTAGTGCTGCTCTTTGCTGCTGCTCTGGTCAGTCCTGTAAGGGCAGGCTCTCTCACATCTCAAATACCCAATAATGTGGCTCCTTCCAGTTTGTTAGCTTTGCCTGTTTCACTTTACCTTAGAATTTTTCTGTCATTTGAAGGTAGTACTTAAGGGTGCCTTAATACAGAGCTGTGCTTAGTAACATCTTATCTTTAATTCCGTGTGTTTTCCTAAAGAACTCAGTGGTGATAAACACCACACAATGTACAAATCCATCTACTTTTGTTACATACTCTAAAAGAATACTGCAAAATTGCTGGAGATGGCAGGGCAAGGTGTTTCCTGTGCACTCCTCAGATCCTGTTCCTTTCTCTATATGATGAGGAAAGTAAATCACTCCTTGTTTATGCAGACATGATAGCAGCCAGGGTTGTGATGGACATGTGGACAGTAGGCGTGTTCCTGAGAAGGGCTGTTCCTTCTTTCTGAGCGAGGCCAAGGCCTTTCACGTTACTTTGGCTTTGCATACAATGTACAGTGTGGTCTGGTGGAAGGAATGGCTCAGGTTTTCCTCCCAAAGCAGAACCCTGGAGGATCTCCCCTTCCATGTGGTGATAACCCATGGCTGCATCCTGTTCTCTGTGGGGTGTTTGGGAGTGCAACTTGCCCTTCCTCTTCTGCAGAAGTGCCTTGTTGAGGCGTGGGCAGAGTGGCTGTGTGGGCAGGGTCTGTGCCAGCTGGGCAAACCACGTCTGCCTGGTCCCTGTGAGGGTGCTGGCAGGAGCTGGCCCTTCTTCAGCAGCTCGGGGGCAGCCGGGTCTCGGCCCTTCCCACTTCAGGCAGCCGGTGCTGAAAGGAGCTGTAAATCAGGCACGTCCCTTTCCTGTTCTGGGGACTGAGATAAAAAGCAACAGCATCAGCTCTCTTGTTATCTGCCCTTGCCTCTTGTATAGGCATTTGTGGGAAGTAAATGCTTTTTCCCTTTCCTTCCTCTCCCTTCTCATCAGAGCATGGCCTCCTCACTCACTGCTGCGGTGACTGCTCTCCTTGTTCCAGAGGAACCAGCCACCCTTTCCTCCTGTTGCTGATGGGCATTTTCCTCCTTTGTGGAGATTACAGACTGTGCCAGGCTCTGACTACAGCTCTGCCTGGCTGGCTCCTGCCCCACTTTGGGCAGAAATACAGGCTAAAAAGTCACCTGGCACACAGGGTGGGGCTCCCTGGGGCCACCTCAGTGCTTGCAGCAGCCTGTGCAGTGTGGCAGGGTGTCTGCCAGCCAGCCAGCCAGGGAGCTGCCCTGCTGAAAGCTGGGGTCACTTGGACATGGGGAGCCCAGCCAAGCCTCCCTCCTCCTGTGTCTCAGCTGCTAGTCACCCTTGTACCTCTGAAAACTTGCAGGTTGCAAGCAGCCTGGTGAAAAAGATTATTGAGAGTCAGTGTGTGTGTGCTTTAATACTGCAAATACCACGTGCTGGGGCATCCCCTTCTGTGTGTCAAGTTTTTCTCTGCTCTGCTATTGCAATCCTGGACTGGATGCTCCCACTTTAAGTAATTGTGAACTACTTGTCCTTTTGCTTTCTTCATCCACCTACTGCCTCTCCCCAAGTTACTGCTTCTATTTCTGTGCTGTAAATGTTAACTAGCCAGAGAAAATGTGACAGTTCATTTATGTAGATGGGCTGCAACTTATTTCAGCACCACAATGAGGTAGTTGCTCTTTCTCAGAGCCACGTTCATGAGGTCAGTTCAAAAGTAAATAAAAATCAGCAGAGATGCTGACATGATGGGTGTAGCACTCGCCTTGCTCTACACAGTTTTGGTGACCACACAGTTTCTCGTATTATAAACAGTTTTTAATTGAATATTGACTAGATATCTTGCATTGTGTATTGCTCCCCTTAATTTTCAGAATGTGAAGCTCTCTCAGCCAGAGGTAACTGAACATCATATCATGAGGTCTCAGAGAGTCATACAAAGCTCAACCATTCCACAATTATATTGCCAAAGCACCATTTCAGAGGAAGACCTAACAAAAGAGATAAGACTACTTTGAAACAAAGCACTCATTGCAGCCTCAAGAGTCAGGAGCTCTGCATGGCAAAAGCTGGTACTGCTTTCCTGGTATGTTCTACCCTACTGCAGCTCAGCTTCTCTCCCAGGGGTGCAGCCTTGTTAGTAAGATTTTAGAGTGTCAAGGGTGAGGGCAGTATTGAGCTAAATTTGATATTCTTACTTGGTAATTTGGAAGTAAGCAGAAGAAAATCAATGAATTATTGTTTTTTTACTGTATGTGGCTTCTGTTTTAGAGCCAGTCACAGCAGGAAAACTGTCACAGGGGTGTTTGAATACAGTTGGAGGCTCCACATGTCTGAGGGAAGTCACTTTGCTCTTTGTTTGGAAACTGGCTAAAGCACCTTGCAGAGGGGTAGGGAAATATAAAATGTGTTCATATGAAGAAAACTTCCTAGGGGGAGGGAGGCTTTGGCTCTGCCAAGAGAAATGTCTGAATGCTAATTGTAGGTGGGAGAAAGGGGGGTACAAACCGTCAAGTTGCCTAGGAGGAGGCTTGGGGAAAGGAGGGGGGGATATTTGGGAAATACTGCCTTTGATTAACACAGACTTAATTGGAACATAACAAAGAGAGATAAAAAAAAAGAAAAAAAAAGGTTTGGCAAGTTAAATCTTTGCAGTGCCATACATCTGAGGAAGCCAACGGTGGCCTATGGAGAGCCTGAATGGGCAATGTGGAAAATGCCAGGGGTGTGTAATTTTATCTGTGGGGTTATGACAGCCATCATTTTGAGACACGGTGACGATCAGAACTAATTAATTCTCCAAGGCCAGGGGATGCATTAGGATGGAGCTGCAGCTGGTATGCTGAGGAATGCTGCACACCCGGCCGAGCCCGCCGCTTTTATCCGCGCTAATGAGGGAGAAGGCACCGGCAGCTGATCTGAGCCCCAGCGCGCTCACGGTGCATACAGCTGACAGCAGCGCAGACTGCCAGGCAAGGGTGGTCTTAGCCAGAGATTAGATCCTCAGAGTGGCCTCTTCAGCTTGCTTTCTTTCCCTTCTGTTTTGGTTGGTTTGTTGTTGTTTTTTTTTTTTTTTTTTTTTTTTTTTTTTTTTTTTGTTGTGTAAAAAAAATTTTTTGGTGGGTAATGNTTTTTTTTGTGTGTGCTCAAAAGAGTCTTTCAGCTGGTGAAATTGTAAACAAAAGGCATTCTAGCCGAAGTCGTGGCGAGAGGGCTTTGCTAGGGAGCCGTGAGGAGAGTGGTGTGTGCAATGTGAACTTGGACACTGATATTTACCATAAATTTTCAGGGCAGCATTGGGCTGGGGAGCTGTAAGGCTGAGCTAAAGATTAGTATCCTGCTCTAAACGACCACAAAATCAGGGTCTGCTCACAGGCACCTCTGCTACCCTTTCAGGTTATTTATAATTGCCTGTTGCTCAAAAAAATGGAAGTCATCCTCAAGGAATGGGTAAAGCCCCAGGTCTTGTAGGTCCAGTAGGATACACACTTATAAATAAGTCCCCAATTTCTTGGAAGTGTTCTCTGTGTACAGCTGTGAGACAGATGTACAGGGGGATGAATCTACAGGATTCCTGGGCAGCAATGCCATGGGGTGGGGGAAAGGACTTAGTGTAACCCAGATCTGGAAGTGCAGGTGGCTTACAGGAATATTAAAGTCATCTTTGCATCCCTGTCTCTACCTTCCATCTACTGCTTTGTCATTTTTGATAGAACACACAGAGACTCTGGTCCCATGATGTGATAAATGGAAGAGGTACTGCCCTGGTACAAAATCTCGAGTTTTTTTGAACACTGTGGCTCTTCCTCGTGTTATAACACACTTCAGAATCATTAAATCTCGTGTTTAATGGGGTATAAATATAGCATGTATGCCTTGCAGAGATTTGAAATAAAATTAATCACAATAATGAGCTGCTGGGTAAAAACACAAAAATAATTTTGTAGTTTAACATCTGGCTGTGTAATGTCAGCATGTAAGGAGCTTTGGCTTAAAGATGTGATCAAAGGATATTGGAAGCTAAGAACAAATAATGGGCTTTCAAAACTGGCTCAAATGCATCTTGATAACGTTTCTCAAGCAAACCTATTTTGCAGTTTATAAACATCCAGGAAGGACAGTGGGGTTGTTTGCATGTGTCTTGTACTGCAGTTCTGCTAAGGTTGCAGTATGTAAAGCAAAAATACTAGGAAAACTCTGAGATTCCAGGATTTGGGATGGGCAGAAGGATGTACAGGATGGATTTCTGGTGCTGTAAATGTTACATTAATTTTTCTAACCTCATGGTAGAGAAGCAGGATGGAGAGTAGCACACACATTTTCAGATCTGGCTGTGGCAGGACTGGGGATATTTGGGAAATTTAGGCACCATAAATCAAGAGATTTTGTGGAGTTGAGGGCAGGAACCCTCAGGAGCTGGGTTGTTACTGCACTGTTACTACCTGATGACTTCCTTCCTTCCTCTAGACAATACAGAGAGCTTGCTGTAATTTTGGCCTACATAGACTTGTATGCTTTCATGGTAATACTTCTGTTTTGTCTCGTCAGACTTAAACAAAGTTAGATTAATATAGTTAATAATTCACTACCAATGGGACTGAATTGCAGATAGTGATATGGAGCAATCAACCCTTGTTCAGTGGTTTTTTTCCTTCTTTCTTCCTTTCAAATGCAGCCTTTGTACCACTATCTAAATGTGCCTGTTTGTGGCTGTAGTGGATTGATTTCATCTAATTATCTTGTCTAGGAAAAGCCTTCCCAAAATTTGATTGAGAAAGAAAATCGTGCAGAAAACAGCTTGGCATAACTTCCACAAATAGAATAGTAACACAGTATTTTTTTTTCATTGTCTTCCTCCTCATGATGTGTAAACTTGCCATGGTTTACACCAAGTTTCGGGCTGTGTTACGCGCTGTGCTGGCTGGGTAACTCAGTGTGGGAATGCAGGATGGAAATCCCTAAGCCATGGCCAAGGTTGGCCGTGGGGACACCTGGCATTGCTGGGAAGAGCCAAGTGTGGTGTTCCTGTGTGTGCTGGGGGCTGCAGGCCAGCAGAGCTTGTGAACTGTAGGAGTAGGAAACACAGCTGGCCTCGGGAGGAGGAGGACCACGCTGGGTTTTTGGCTCCAACATGTGGACAAGCCCCTCTCCCTCCTGCCTTGGCTGTGTCTTCTCTCCTTTCTGCCTCTCGATAGTTCGTGTGGGCTGGGTGTGTGTCGGTGCTTCCAAAGGTGACCCCCGAGGCGAGGATGGCTCCTGTGCGAGTTCAACAGGGCAAACCTCAGTCTCTCCACCAGGATCCTCCATCCCTCCTCAGTTCAGGGCCCGGGGTCACGGAATGCTCTAGCTTGGAAGGGACCATGAGGATGACGGAGTTCCAGCCCCTCCCGCGGGGCCACCGGAGGGCAGCAGAGCCCAAGCCACGGCTCCGAGCCCCCAAATCCTCGGGAAGCAGCACCTGGAAGCGGCTCCTCCACTGCGAGAGCCCTGTGGGAGCGTTCCCTGTGCGTGGGAACGCCTTTGCAAGGCTGGGGTGGTTTCCTAAACTTGGCCTGAGAGCGCGTGGGAATAATGAAATATAGAAAAGAAATAGGGATTAAAATATATGGTGTGTAATAAGCACATCGAAAAGAAATCCATAAGAGAAGAATATGAAATAGATAAAACATAGATAACATTGTAAAAATATATTAAAAAATAAAAGAAAAACAAATATAAAAAATAAATATGTAATGGTATAAACAAATACAAAATTAACATAAAATATAATAAATCTATAAAAGAAATACAAATCATATAGAATAAAGATATAGAAATTCAATTATGGCGATATTAAAATGATGCATGTTTTATAGCTATATGTTTGGAAGCATCTATTGCAAAGAATACAAAGTACATGAGGTAGAAGGGAGATGATATAGCCAGATACCTGCACAAACATCTGCTGCATCTCAGAAAATGAGCAGCCAGGAAACTGTTCACTTTCCCCTGACTCCTGCAAAATTGTATATAAGAAATACCTGGGAGCATCTGCTGAAGATTCATCTAAAAGCTTCTGCTTTGTGCTTTCTTTGTGGAAGACTGAAATTTGCTACAAAGTTTACTGCTTTTTTTTTTTTTAATGGTGACAAAGTAAGTGCACAAGGATTATTTCCAGTTATATAGAAGCTGTGGTAAAAAGACTATACTTTGTGATAAACACACTGGAAAGTCTAAATAAACAGAAAAACGTAAAGCCAGTGTTACTGGTGGTGAGATTATCCTGAGCACACCTGCAGGAAAACCTCTTCAAAGGCTCACCTATGTGTAGTAAGGCACTTGTGAAGGACTGTCAAAGTCCTCACCTAAAACCAGATAAGTTTTGGATATATCTAATGTAAAACAAAAGAGCTACAGTTTAAAAGTTTTGATGAAGAAGTCAAGTATTTAGAGCTATGAACAGTCCAGAATTAAATGTCCTCCCCAAGGTTATTATTCACTTTAGCAGTTAGACAGTATCATGAGCTAGTCCTCTGAAGAGAGGAAAAAAGTAGGTTATGTAGGGGTTATAAAATTAAAACTTTCTAGTTTGTTTTCTAGTGCTTGTCTTGTTTTCAAATTTTAAAAGTAGAAATATTGAGGTTTTTTACTACTGTGACTTTTTTGTGGTTCTTGTTTGTTTGTTTGTGGTTTTTAAAGAAATTTTGGAAATGTAATCAGCTAAAATATTTTTTTTAAAAGGAGAAAAAACCCCAACAACCAAACCCACCGATAAACAAAGCTTTAATGCAGTTATTTCAAATCCACCCAGGTTATTATACAAGGCTGATGATGTGAAACTCCAAGGAGAGATAATTTGCATCTTTGGGCCCAGCACCAGCACTGGTATTTGCAGATGCATCTCTTCCTGGTCCTGCCAGATACTTTTCCAAGGCTCTCATCCAGCACTCTCTTTCTGTGATTGCAGAGTGTATTTTAATATCATTTAACATGAGCAGTGTTAAAGCAGTGTAAAGATAGCCTATTTCACATTCACAACTTTTTTAGTGTCATCTTTTTGCCCATCATCATCAATGACATTAGAGCAGCCAGAACCCCAAAGGCCCTGCAGCCCCCATGAGTTTTACCAGGCAAGTGTACATCCATGACAAATGCTGCCTGCCTACCCATAGTTTTTTAGGGATAAGGAATGGCACTGTAGGACAATGCAATTTAAACTTCAAGTTATTGCTTGTTTGTTTTTTGTTATTTTTTTTAAATTTTGACCTGCAGTTGTGAAGTACATAAAAACTTCAGGAATCATTACATTATTGATCTCCTGGGGGGAAGCAACCTCTACTTCCTAGGAGAAAACCAAATAGATAACTAAAAATATGGCCTGAATGTTTTAATAACAGAGATTCTCTTCATTCTTCTTCTGACTCTAGTATCCATGAAAGAGATAGAAAGATTTGGAAGGATCTGGGTGATGAAAATGGCAGATATCAGAAAATTAGGAAGTGATAAATATCTGTGTGTAGTAGGTAGAAAACTAAAACCAGATAAAATGAATAGAGGTATTATGATGTGTATAGAAATTATAAATAGGAAATACTTGGTTTTCTCTTATTGTTATTCTGCAGTAAGAGATTTTTTGAAAGAATTGCCTTGAAAAAAAGACAAAAGAAATTAATTTCTTGGTAAATAAGTGGTAAAAATCTTTCAGTCATCTCTGCTAGTGCAACTTCTTTTCTTATTGCCTAATTGTAGGTGGTAAGTCTTCATAGGTTTGAGAAGTTTGTGGTTGAGAGGAACAAGGCAGAAAATTGGCTAAAATCTGTTAGAAGTAAATTCTTTCTCATAGAAATTATTTTGAACAACTTTGATTTGTTGCAACTCAACAGGTCAAGTTGAAAAGATTTTACTGAAGGAAAAATATAAATGTTGGCCTTTTTTTTGCTTTTTTTGCTGGATAAGCATCTGCATGGCGTGCTGGACTCCTCAAAAATGAAGTAGCTTGTCTCAAACTTTGTGAAGGAGCAATTAAAGTGCCTAAACTCTGGCATCTAATGCTGCTTTAGATGCTTTCAGTACTAGTGAGTGCTGGGACTTCCTGGAGTAGCACCTGGCAGCCACATGGGATACCAGGAGGCCTCTAAAACAGTCCTAGACAACTAAAACACACCCTGTGGGTACAAGGACTCTGAGGAACTGGAAACCTGACAGCATCAGGAGCTGCAGAGTTAGAGTGGCTACTGAGGGCTGGGTGTGGGATGACCACAGAGACCTCCTTTCCAAGTCCTATCAGGCAAACATCTACAGAATCACAATTTTTAGGATGCAGATTTCCTTCTTACTCACTTGTGGGCCTGCAAATCTGGAAGCAGTGGCGGCCTGGAGGTGCTGAGAACTGGAACCAGCGTTCTGAGGCAAAATCAAACTCATTCCTTGAATCCATATCTTCCCTCGTAAAGGATTTTTTGGAATCAATTTTTTTTTTCCTTGGGAAATCAATATAATGGAAAAGTCACAGCTTGTTGTTTATCTGATGCCGGCTGCAATCAGAGGGTGGATACTCATCTGTTCCCATCAACCACTGCTGAGTATTTCAAGAGGTGTTATGAAGCAAGTTTTCTGTCTGAGATCCAGCTCTCACTATCTTGGCACTCTCAGCTGTTGACTAGTTTTTCAAAAGAACTCAGTTCCCATTGTGACTATTATAACCAGGTTTTCAAAAGATTTCAACAGACTGAGTGCTGAGCTCCTTTGAAAACCTCCTAATAATTATTTAGGTGAGTAAATAGCATCTGAATCTGGTTCTAAAAGCTGATTCTTTCCAGAAAGTCTTACTGCTCAGTGATGTATACTATAAATTTTTCATGTTCCCTGTTTGTGATTTGCCTTTATATATTTTCAGCATTTGAGCTGTTTTTGATGCAGTTTCTGCAAAATTAGAATAGTAGAGGAGCCATAGATTGCACTAGGCTGCAAAAATTCAGGATCAATGAAATACAGCCTTCCTATTGATGGATTGATCACATAAAAACTCAAATGCTATTACTGAGCTAAGTTTCCAGAGCTGCTGATAAGTAACAAGAGAAAATATGGTAAAAGAGTGAGGATGTATTCTTCACTCACTGTTAGTACCTCAAGACCAAAATCTAGGGTGAAAAGAGACAGTGCTGATGGCAATTTTGCCTCCAAGGATGACAGCACTGGGGACAACAGTGAAAGTTTTAAACACTGTGTCCATTACAAAGTTGGATTTAACTAATTCCTGTCACAGTGCTTAAGAGGCAAAATGCCCAAATTTGTGTTCTTGGCAAAACTCCTGAGTGAACACATTATTCTGAATTTAACCCTTGAGAAATGTCAGAGTGCAAGAACATAGCAAGACACCATGCAAAATCAAAGGCTCCTTTGGACTGGTGTCCTCTTCCTGAGAGTGCTCAGTACTGGAGACCTAGCAAAAGAGTATAAGAAACAGGCTAAATGTAGAATAATGTTTTTAAAGTACTTTTTCAGGATTATACCTCTAACAAGTTATTTTTATCTGGTTTATATCCTTTCTTTTGCCTCCATGGCATCATGTGGCAGTGACTTCCACAATGTAGTTGCACTCTATGTGAAAAAGCTTATCTCTTTTATTTCAAACCTTTTGTCAGATGCTGAGGTGTGAGAAATAGCTAATACTCTGTGACTTTGTGAAATTGTATCATATCCCTCCAAACTCTGCCCTTGTTATTTTTTTTCCAGGTACAAATGCTGTAGTTGATGTAGTTTCCCCTCATACAGGAGTCTTCCTGGATCTCTGACCTGAGATTTGCCTTCTCTGAACTAAAACCTCTTCTGATTCACCTCTGTAGCTTTGGAAATAGGGTGATCTAAGCTGCCTACAGCAGTCAAGATGTTTGTACCTCACAGATTTCTATTGCAATATAACAGTAATTTTTCTTCTTCATTCTCAAAATTCACCTTAAAAATCTTTGTGTTATTGTATGCTTTTCTGTTTACTCTTAAAAATGGAGCTGATATTACAGAGGGGGAGGCACAAGGGTCCCATATATTTTTTAGGGAGTGTGAATACTGATTTAAAGACTGTTCTTAGGTTATGGTTATTTTTCCCACACATACATGGATTAATGCAGGATTTCATTTGCTGCTTGTCCCCCTGGCTTCCTGTGAAAGGCTCTTGCATCTCTTCACCCCATCAGCCTCACAATCAACCTCTCCAAACACTTTCATAACATGTTATGTTTTGTTGCCTCATTAATAACTCCATTTTCCCCTGTGCTTTCAGCATAGTAATGCATCTCACTTCCTGGCCAGTATTTTCTCTCTAGTTTGAAAAATCAACAATCTACTCCTTTCCTTCATTTCCTATATTTCAGTTAGCTGATAACCCACTTGAGGAGCTTCGTTCCATGACCACTTGGTTCCTTTCAGGGGCTTATGTAAAGGGCTGTTCTGCTGGGGGGCCTGAATGGCTGGGTCATACATGGCTATAGCTCTGATGGAGCTGGGGATCTACACTCCTTGGAAGAGCAGGGTATCTGCCACACAATTCACAAACCTTCAGTCATGTACTTTTATTCTTGCAGGTACTGCATAAGCAAATCTATTGTCTCAGTTTCTTGACCAAGGTGCTCAGCTGTATTTTCAAGTTGCCATAAAAACTTGGTATTTCATCTATCATTTCTTTATCCAAAAGTAAGGTGTTGGTGCAGACATATACTCCCACTTTCTTTTTCACTCTTTGAGGCAGAGAAATGAGAAGTGTTTGGTCATTTGAGACTCATGCAGAATTATGGCAGCGTTGTTGTCAAGTGAAATATTTATTAATTTTGTTTCAAATTGAGTAAGAATATCTAAACTATATAATGTTGGTTTCATGAAGACTGTGCAATGAGCAGTGTATTGCTCTGTCCTCTGAAAGCAAAGGTGGCACAACAGATAGAATTACAAGATTATTTTGAACAGTCTTTGAATAACTTCTTTTCTGACTGGCTTGTTGCTATAACCTCATGCTGCCCCCAGCGTATTGTCTTTGGTTGGAAATTAGATACCTGTGCAGAGCTGCAAACATCATCTGCAGAACATGAAATAGAAAATCTCAAATGTGTTTGGAGTGAGGCTGCCCTATATATTAGATACAAAGAAGCGTACTTTGAGACACGGTGTTGTGGAAGTTGTATTTTCTTCTTTCAATTATTTAAACCACTTGAGCTTGTCTCTCAAACTTAATAACACCTTTAAAATCCCCTGGTGAAGCTACAGTTTTATGATACCAGGTAGGGTGTATTTTATTTTCTATTTCCTAAATTATTATTTGTCAGCAAGCACTCTAGATTGCTTTTCTGTAATTGCCTTCCATGTGATAGGTGCTCCAAGATGTTTTGTCTCTTAGACTCTTGGTTATGGAGAGCCCTTTACAAAAGAAATCTCTCTCATTCTGGTTATTGCTGACTTCAGAAGGGGTTTGGTTTTTTTTTTCTTTGCGATGTCAATGCTTAGAAAGTGGTTGGATGTATATAAAGCACTTTACCTAAATCCCATGTAAAATTTATGGGAAAGAGACTCTTTTTAGTAAAACAATTTTTTCTTTCAGAAATACAAAGCATAATTAAGTTTTTTCATGAAAACTTTCATATTGATATTGTTGGTCTAAAATGATCAGTCTAAATATTTTGCCTGCTTCTCATATGAGCATTGGCAATCATGAATTCTGGCACTAACATATAGAAAATAACATAGGTCTAATTTTAATTGATATTAGAAAATAATTGCCACAATGGACTAATGAAAATGTCCTAATGTTAAAATGCAGCTCTTGGAAAATCTGGCTTTATACAAGAGATTAATAAAGTTAAGTCTATTTAATTAAACAAAGCCAAGAGGTAACCAGTGTCAAAAGTACTAGGTAGTACCTCTACAAAAAAGGCAGTAATGTAGGAGGAAAAATATAGTTTAATAATTTCAGAAGAGGAAAATATTTCATATTTTTTATAGCTGAGGCAATTAGTCCAGCTAACATTTTTCTAGAGTGAGCTGCATTCTCCAAGCACTGAAGGAAGAATTTTAGGTATCTTTCAAAAGCAGATGCTACAGTTGTGTGAGTAGTTATGAGTGGGACTTCGTGCTGTGCTGGAGGGTTTAGGCCAGATTGTGAGGGCTGGTCTGTAACTTCTGCCCAAGTCACTTTTTGGGGTTTTAGCCTTCCTATGAATTTTGGCTGAGATGTGTGTTTCAATTCTGACTGGACAAGATGGCACCTTTCACTTGAATCACCTGATTTTGTTAGAAAGATGCTAATGATGCCAAAGCTGAATTCATGAGGTAGGTTGGGTACTGTATTCATTGCAGCCCCAAAATGTTTTTGTGGCAGCAAAGTAGAGAAATTGCCCCTGCTTGTACTTTAAATGTTTTCAGAACAAGGAGAGAAAAACTGATTTGGGGCTTAAGAAGGTATTTCAAAAATCCATTCAAGAACAGCTACTTGTAAGAAAAGGAGCAATTCAAAAAAGGAGAGTAGGTTGTTGGCTTTAGTCAGTTGACCTAAACATGTCATAGGTAGGACCACAGCTATAATTAATGTTGGGTCCATTGCTCTGAAAATCTGCACTAAAATGCAGAAAGCTGTGCAGTGCTGTGATGCAGCTTGGGATGGATCTGGGAAGAAATCCTGTTGCAAGCTTATATGTTTTTATCCCTATATGGCTCTTTGTGCAGCAAGACTCTTGTGAAACCTGGAAATTCCTCAGCCACACCAAAGCTACAGGAAAACTGGGATGTGCTGCTGGCTTACTTCAGTCTTGGCTAAACCTTCTTTATTAAAGTCCAGGTTTTCCTGTGTGGAGATAGCAAAACCTATTAATAATGCAATTCATGAGAATGAGAAAACTTTCAGAGAGTTACTGGTTTGGAAGTCAGGCTAAGCAGGAAGAATGCATAAAACATGGTTTAGACCCTGCTGAATGGGGGGTCCAGCAGCACTGTGGCTTCCTCTCAAGTGACAGAGGTATGTGTTTTGGTTTCAAGGACATGAAATTCATCCTCTGGCAACCTGTGTGGTATGGACCACTGTAAATCCCTCTCTAAACTTTCATTTAGAAAGAAGTGCTGGAGTCTGTCCATAAAAGCTAACATTCTGTTTTCCCCAGTGGTAAATTACCGTAACATTTGATAAACACAGTATGCCATAAGAGGGTATATCAGCCACCGTTATCAAAAGTTAATTTTCTAGACTAAATATTCATTTGGATCATTAGAGCTATTAAATCCTGTGTCAGGTTTTAAGGAGCTGGCTGTGCCTGAGTGCTAGAAGGAGCCTGAAAAGAATCATATCCTGTCAAGATAAATGATTGAACTGTTCAATGAACTCTTTGACTGGCATTGGTTCCAGTCATGCCAGCTGAAGCTCAATTCCTCTTTGTCTGTGTGGTCTTGTTTTCACCTTGCCTGTGGGGTGAAAGCAGTTTGATGTGACCCCCTTGCAGAGGGAGGCATGAGCCTAACCTCTATTTACACCCTGTCATAATGGGGAGCTGGCAAACACTGCTGCTCGCCGCTGCTCTCCTCGTTCCCCCTGCTTTTTTTTTGTCAAATAGTTAGAAGTTGTGCATTCTAATAATAATCTAATTAGCATAGTAGGCTTATAACATCTTGTTTATGTTGTCTACTCTATTTTGAGCAGAAAGAAGCAAAGAAAATATGCTCTTTTGTATAGCTTAAGTACTGCCTTAGGGACTGCATATGATGTGGAGCAATAAGGTAACTGGATAATGTATGTAGAATTTTGTCCTTTTGAAATTAAAATTTGAGATGTGAGCTAATTCCGTGGTGTACAAAGCCTGAGGCTCACATTCTGATTTCAAAGTTGGTGTATGACACTTGATACCTGATTTATTTTTTGGCCTTCAGCAAACCTTCTCCTAACAAGTTGAGTTTGTTGAAAGTGCTGCATGTTTGCACTGACTCTAAACTCATTTATTTTCTATAACACTGAAACTATTGTTCAGCCCTTTTTCTTTATGGCCAGACTTTCTGTGTCACCTACTGCCTCCTGCTCCCTCCCTCCCTTTCCCTCTGGTTCACTGATTGTTTCTTGGGCCAGACCAGGAATGTCAACCCAGCCAAGTACCCCAAGATCCCCCTACCCCATGCTCTGACCTGGAGCGCTGGGGATCCTGCAGAGCTCAGTGGAAATGTGCATGTGCTCTGGGAAATAGAAAGGAGGAGAAACTTGCTGGGGACTCCTCTGGAAAATAACTGTGTGGATTTCAGGATTTTCAGGTGAATTGGGACACTGCAGGTCCACTTGGGTGTATTGTTGTGTTACTGTGGGGCAGGGCTCTGTTTTGCTATACAGCGACTGCCTCCTGACAGTGATTTATCACCATAATGTGTAACAAGTTTGTGACCTACAGCAGTGACTGATAGCTCCCCTAGAATTCACAAAAGGGAAGAAAAGAAGCCTTATTTATAACTACAAAGGAAAGAGGTGATTCTAAAAAGAAAGAGAGGAAGGAAGGAAAAATGTGCTGATGGATCTCCTTTGCATTTTGAGGGATCATTTCTATCTCTACAAGGAGATAAGTTATAAATAGAACAACAATATATATACACCATTCTTTTATGACTACATTAAAGGGAAACAAGATGCAAATGAGATAGAACAATGTGGAGAGACAGCTAGAAACCTATCACATAATATATACAACTATAATGTTAGAAAATAAAAGGAGTCCCTTTGTAAATAATGGAAAAAGAAAATAAAATTATTTTTAATCTTATGAATCTGTAATTCAGATTGTTAAATTGTTTTGATGTAAATCCTGATGTGAGCAAAGAGAGCAGGGGCAAGTTTTGTTGGTTCCTCTCGAGCAATTAGAGATGTGTCCCCAGAGGGGAGATCTAGTGACAGTTGAGTCACAGTGCTGCTGTTACTATGCAGTAGGTGGAAGAGAGCCCCTAAATTTGAGGCTGTGAAGAAGACACTAAATCAAATTGCCTGAAAGGATAAAAATCATTGTCCTCTCAGGGTGCTGCTGGAAATGGAGGAGATGTGTGGGAGAAATCTCTGATAATGCTCAGAGGGAGCCTTAGTAACTCCTTCCCCAGCATGCCTAATCTCTGCCCTCCATGTCCAGGAGATGGAGAGTGATTTACATGATCCTGTGTCTGACCACGAGATCAGCAGAAAGTCTCTCTTCATATCTCTTCTTACACTGTAACACCTCAGAGACAAAAACTTCTCTCCCTTGTCTTCTTTTGTCCTGTTTGTACTAATACTGGCGGGTAAAATATGCAAATTAATTTTTGGCTTTTAATCCTGGTTAAGACCTGCAGTCATGTAAGGTAGCTAGGTGTTGCATGCTCTGTAACACTTCACTTTTTGGGTCCAAAGACTGCCTCTGCTACCACGAGTCAGTAGTGAGAGTGAGCTGTGGAAAGTGGCACTTCTGCTGTGACAAAGTGACTTCTACTAGCCCTGAGTGACTGAAATGTGCTGTGAGGGACACCTGGAGTCAGGCATAGATGAATGTACATGTAACAGAGCTAGTTAGACACCTTCAGAAAGTGTTCTTCTTTCCTGTGAGGTTATACCTAATTACAGCAAAGACTGTTTTCAGGAAAGAACAAATTATTGAAACTGCATATTTCAACATTTTCTAGATGAAATTTTTCTTTTACTGCTTTGGCACACTCGAAATTATCAAAAGACATTCCAGCTGGACTTGCCCTTCTTTCTCTCCCCATGGCTATTGATTTGCAAGCCTTTTCAGGATTTTAGCTTTTTGTTCCATTGAGAAGAGGAAGGGTTTGGATCCTCGGATTGGCAGCGGGGAGGAAGGCTGCCCAGCTTGGCTCTCTCACCCCGTGGTGTGGTTGTAAGGATTCACGCACACCAGCAAGGCAAAGCCTTGCACTGTGATACCCTGGCTGCCTTCTGGTCCCCGAGTGGGGCTCCAGCAGCAGCAGCAGCAGCTCATGGCAGAGAGGTTCCATGCTAAAGCCCTTTCCCAGAGCAGCTTTTTATGCACAGCAAAGCCTTTTCACTTGTGCTTTCCTCAGTGGCTCGGGGTTTGTCCCCTACATTGCGATGAGCTTCGTGCTTCCAGGGGCTGCTTGGTTTTGGAGTAAGCCATGAACTTAGAGCACCAATTGCATTAATTGCTTTCACGCCAGCATATTTCCATTGTGGCTGCCATTATAGTTGTGTAATGTTTCTTCTCTCTCTTCTTTCATGGCTTTCTTTGCCTTGACAGGCTCAGTCAGATTCCCTCATTCACATCTGCTAATGTGAGGGCTGAATAGAATAAATCTATGCAATGATGGCTTCAGAAAAGAGGGAGGAGGATGGTGGAGGGAGAGCTGTCTCAAAAAATAATTTCTACGTTATAAGAATGAGATTTCAAAGAACAATTTCAGTTAGTTTGTCCCAAGAAAGATGCCTGTGGCATGAGTAGTAACAGGGCCCCCAATCAAAAAACCTTATCACCCCTCTGTTCCTTTTATCTTCAACTTAAAAGTCGCCCAAGCAAAGGAGTAGACAATGCACAGATTACTTTATTTGGCTTCGTCAGGTTTGCCAGGAGAGGAGAATGCTGCCAAGCTCCCCAAGACAAGCTATGCTGGGTGCTTGCCCTTGTGCCAGTGTGAAGACAAAAAAAAATCAGGAGCCTTGAAAAGAAGCTGGTGCAGCACATGGCTCTTTCCCACTCCTCACAAATGATGGCTGTTGTGCTCGTTAACCTCTTCTGGGGCTCAGTCAGTTCCTGCTGTGCAGCAGCGGAGAGCTGAATGAAATAAAAGGCTCACAGGACCCATAGAAACGCCATAACTCCTTCATTCCCAACACACAGGCGAGGGCCGCCTTCCTCCTGGAATACCAAGTGCCCCTCGTCAGACCCTTAATAAGTCAATCCCGGCTCCATGTGGGTGTGACAGCTCAGATTCCAGCACAGGCGCGTGGGGCCAAGCCCGGCTCCTGATTTACCCCACCGGCTTTGGCAAGGCACCTCAGGCTCGTGCTCGGCTTTGCTCTGCCCACACGCTCCAATGAGTCTGAGGCTTCTGCAGGCATGGGCTCAGCTTAGTTAAACCAGCCCTGCCTCTGTGCAAAGCCCAGTCCTGCTCGGATCCTCGGCAGGGATCTGAAAGGAGACACGTAATGAGCTTTTAGCTTATAAGATCATTAAATAACTCCGTACCGTCCCTCATAAAAAAATGTCTTTTTTATCTGAGTGGCTACAGTTCTGATAAATGAAAGAGAATCTCTTCTTTGTGCTTATAAATGAACAAAGGGGACTGTACAGGCTGATTCGAGGCCCACAGAAATGAAAGGAAAACCAAAGACTTCAAGGCACTTCAAATGTAGGCTCTTCTAACTAGCAGCCTTTGATTTTAAGGATTTTTATCTCAAACTGAAGAGGACAAAGCTACTGTTTAAAAGGAACTATGAGCAGTTGAAGGGCATGATAAACTCCCATCTGAGTCTGTGTGCCACTAACGGACTAAGATATGAGCTCTGATATTTAAAACAAAAGGGAAGAAAATTTGAAACAAAGCATAGAGCTAATTGGGGAAACTTCAGAAAAAATAACAAGGGAAAAAAAAAAAAGCTGTGGCAATTTGAATGATGCAGGGAAACGCATTGAACCACAACTGAATGTTTTCCTTTAACGTTTTTCACCTGAATTGATATATCAAAGGGCAAAGTATGCAGAAAAAAACCTCAAGAACAAAAAGGAGGAAAATGCCATTGCAGCAAAACTCATATTAAAACATGTGAAATACATTTAATGGTATAGTATTAATGTATTGCCTTGGACCTCAGTGTTATCCAGTGCTTCTTAGATGTCAGTGAGTGCAGGATAAAGAGCTGCTTTCCATTGTGATTCTGTTGCCTTTCTGGATGAGGAACTGTTGCTGGAATGACTCTTTTCCTTTTTTACCCACCCCAAGTCCAAATCACCATTGATTCACTGAATTCTGTGAGCTTTTGGATGTGTCCCTTCGGTTGAGTCAGTGAATACCTTGTTTTGCTGCCAGAGGCTGGAGGATCTGTTCCCAATTCCTTGGCCAGGCTGAGAAAGCTATCTAGTCTCACCATGCAGTGAAAAATAACCAGGTCAGGAACTCATATAATAGCAATTTTCAGTTTGAAAACTACATAAAAACCGTTTTTTAAATAATCCTGTATATCTTTAAAGGAAATAGCATCAGGAAGTTTATAGCTTTTCTGACTTAACCTTGGGGAGAAGCATGTAATAGAATTTACTTTTGTTTCATTTTAATTTAAATCCATGAATTGGTCTTATCCTTGGTATGTAAAAACCAGAAGGCAAAGCCTAGTTAAGAGAAGCAACAGCAAAATGGTATGAGTGTTTCTAAGGGATGAAAAGTGTGTGGTCTTCATTCAGATTTCAAACTGGTTTGACCCCATGTCATCCTATTGGCTTTAGTTATTGTCCTGATTTATGTTAGCACAGACAAGAGCAGGATTAGATATAAATGTGGTAATCCATTGTTTAGATGAAACATGTTTGTTTTCCATAGCACATTCAGAGAAGTTGACTAGAACGAAATAATTTCAAATATCTTCTTTTTTTTTTTTTTTTTTTTTTTTTTAGAAAAAGGTGTCTAAACCCATATGTGTGCTCATTTTAGAATTAGAGATTGAAACATTAAAAAAACCCCCTAGTCCTAGCTCATTAGCAAAGCACTCTTAGACATATTTCTGTCCTGTTTTTCAGTAATTAACATACATGAAAAGATGAAATTTTTAAATGAACTACAAATTTTATCATCTGCTGATGCTGAGATTATGCTTTTGGTGAGATGTACCCAATTAATTTAAAAATTATTTAAAAAGTGCTATTTTCATGTGTACCTAACTTACCAGAACATTGCACTGTTACTAAAGTTCACCTGAGTAGGCATATTCTTATAATGAGCAGCTTTTCAGAAAAGGGAATAATTGCTTGTGAGCTGAACATAAAATAAGGCTGACTTAACTTAGCTGAGTTTTTTGAGTTTTAATATAGTTGGGGAAAAGATGTCTTTGCTCTTGCACCACCCTGTGGACTCTGGGACCAGGTGGAGCCTGCTGAGTGTAGAATATGGCCCTTATTTTAAAGTCTAATATGGTTTAAAATTAGAAAGCAGTATGTGTAATATTTATCACATTTGTATTGTATTGTACCCTGGGCTGGTGAAATTTGGTGAACCAACAAGAGACAGTGGAAAGCACTCAGGTGAATGTGTCCCTGGATAATATGAAGAGTCCAGTGGATCATGGCAGCATTGTCAGGAATAATTGGAGCATGAAGACAGGCACGAAATCCACGGAGAAGAGAGCTCTTTAAAAGGCAAGTGGAAAGATAAGAATCTTTCCATATCATGGAATTGTTTCTGTTAATTGAAACATGCTGGAGCCTGGTGCTGTAGCCACTGATATTCTATGTTTTAACCCCAAATAACTTTAATGGGAGCAAAACAGGCCCAAGATCTCCTAGACCAGACGTTGTCTTCTTGTTTCATGTACTTGCTGCCTCCCTCTGTCCTGTTGGGTGGCCTTTCTGCAAGGCCTCCTCCAAAGGTGCTGTGCTGCTGAGTCAGGCCTGGTCTGATACCTGTCCTCAGCCCCAGGGACACAGCCAGGTGAGAAGAGGAGACAGGGCAGGAGACCAGCTGGGATGGGGAAGGTGGAAGGACTGCAGAGACCAAAGGAAGGAAATGGGAAAGAGGAACTTTCCCGAGTAACGAGAGATAGTACAAAAGGAAGCATTCTCAACTTGCACCAAGAAAGGTTTAGGTTGGATACCAGAAAAAAATTCTTCATTGAAAGGCTTGTCTTCGTTGGAACAGGCTGGCCAGGGAAGTAGGAGAGTCACCATGCCTGGAGGTATTTAAAAGATGTGTAGATGTGGAGCTTAGGGACATGCTTGGCAGTGCATGGCATTTTTGGACTTGGACTACTCAGCAGTTGATGGTTTGAATCGATGATCCTAAAGGTCTTTTCCAGCCTTAATGATTCCATGATTCTATGTAATGGTTTGAGGCTATATTATTTGACCTTCATGTGGTCCCAATGAACAAATCTTTGTGGGATCTTCCTCTCAGACTGATGTGAGACAGTGATGAAAGGAAGTCATCTTCTTTGTGCTGTCTCTATCCCATAAAATATAATTGGAGAAATTGAACATGATGCTGCGTCAAAGATACAGCTTGTCAGATAATTGTGCCTCTGGGATTTATACTTGTGTTCCTAATTTTGTGTAAGCTGTTTTAAAATGTCACATCAAATTATGCTGAGAACATAAACATTGTGAAAAAGATGTGTTAGAGTTAAGAAACGCTGCAATTAAATCACCTTCAGCAATCTCCTGTAGTATATATGTTATCATACAGCTTTTAATTGAAGAATGACACTGGGGTTTGCAAAAGAATCCCACTGAAAGGTGAACAGACCATTTTAGAAAAGCTTTCTAAGAACACTTGGAATTTTGTTTGATTTTTTCCTTTTTTTTTTTCCCCTCTGAAGGACTGGAAATCAAGATTTAATAAACAGGTGAACTAGAAGCCATGCTGCCATGCTCATATGATATTTAGTGTGGCTAAACTGTGATGCAACAGTGTGAATGCTCCTCTGGACTCACAGTGGAGCTGCCTCTCAGCCTGCTGCAATGGTTACTACTGCCATGTAGCTGCAGCAGTGTGTTCTCAGCATGACAGGAGAAATGATTTATCCAGATTCTTTGGGGACTTTGGAGCTTGTATTGTGTTTTGTGCTGCTGAAGCCTGGGTGGTTTTAGTGCCTGAAGTAGCAAGTTAGCATCAAACTCTGTGGTGACCTGCAACCACTGCCTGCAGGGTAAAGGCTGCCTCACTGTCAATCACTGAACTTGAACTTCATGTTGATAATGAAGTTTCCCAGAAATGATTCCCTCTCTGGTTTAAGAATTAAATGTACAGAAGGATAGCCTCCAGCTCAGAGTGCCCATTACTGTAAGAGGAAAACATGTGGGTGTTCTGTGATTTTGGACTCCCTTGAGGATGCAGTTTCTTGGGGGGAAAAAAAAGGAGGTGTTACAAAGATTATGTGCTTTAGCATTAGGAATCAGACTGATTAATACAGAGCTTCTTCAGGCAGAGTTATGTTCCCAAACACCACAATGTGCCAGAAAGAAAAGCCATGAAGAAAATAGCAAATAAATGCTCTGCCAGTGGTAAAATTCTCCAAAGTATGTGAAGCCTTAAATGGGGCACCATTTTTGTACTTGTGAACAGTGTGTGCCTGTAAAAGAGGGCTGCACAAAAAGTCTCATTATTTCTGTAGGTGATAGTTAGCTCCATATTCTGGCATGTTTCAGTAGTTTCAGTTAAATCTGGCAGGGCAGACGAGGTGTGAAACTGTGCTGAGGAATGTCACACTAAATCTGTATCAGAAAGCAAAGTGAAAGATGAAGCACTTTTGAGTGAGCTGAGGTTATACCTTTCATCATTGTGAGAGACAACTGATTTTTGATGGTTAGTTTGTGACTGCATCTCAGAGCTGAACATGTCACAATGTTTAGCAGTTCAGAAATAATGCCAAACAGCAGAGCTAGACTTTGCCAATCCACAGAATTACCCTTTTCAGGATGAAATTTCTATTAAAGGATCAACAGTTCCCTGAAACACGGTTGTGCCGGATTTGCAGTCAGCACATCAAAAAAGAAAAAGAGAGGCTGAGACATAAAGAGAGTTCTTGGTGTCAGAGGCCAAGGAGGACAAAACCTGCACTGTTGTCACAGGAAGCAAAAAGCAGGACAAGGTCCATCATAGATGGAAGTGCACAAAAGTTGCAGTAGGTGGGGTTGAGTTGTCAGAAGCAGGACCCTGCAGCCAGGGGAGGTGAGGCTGGTGCAGGAGGACCTTGGTGCAAAACTGGTGCATTGGCAGAGGCAGGAGTCTGGCTGATAAAACTAAAGCCATCAGGGAAGGTAGAAGTTAAATCAGAGCTCCTTCTGATCAAAAGAAGATTGAAAACACCTATCGAGTCTCCTTCCTTGCGGCATGATTCCCAAAACAATGTGCTAAGCAGTGTCGCTAATAAAGAGAGAATTACTGGGTTATGCCTGCTAATTAGGGTTCTGATAGACATTGTCTATTGATTTGTCTATCAGCCCCCTGATTAACATTCATATTTCTCCATGAAGAAAAGCACTGAAAGATAGCTTGAGTCTTTTTTTCCTGCTGTCAGCTGTCTGAGCAAAGGGAGGAAACCATTGCTACGAGTGCCTGCCTGGCTCCTGGGTGTTTCCATGTTTGAATTTCCTGCTTGTGACAGCATAATATGATTTTTCTTTTCTTTGCCATGTTTACAAACATTTCCATTATCTGAGCAATCAAGCACAACACTCATCTAAGGCTTCTTGTGATGAGTTATTAATCTCAGGGCACTCTGACAGAAAGTTACTCAAGGCATTGTCATGGGCAGTAAAAAAAGAAAATCCAGCCTACAATTTTTAGAGAATGATGAATTTAAATACAAAGCAATTATTTATGAAGACAAATATCAGTGTAGGGTTGCCTATCACCAGCTTTGTTTTGATCATTGATGCTGAAGTACAACAACGCACCCCTTGCCCTCTTTGGCAACAGAGATTTTGAGAGTTTATTTTTGATGGTAAGAAGAAAAGAAAAGTCATGGAAAAATAAGACCATTCCTTTTTTTATTTTTTTTTTATTTGTTTTTGGCAGTGCTGCTTTAGAGGAACTCCCCTTTAAATAAAATTTTCCCTTGCTTTCAGCTTATTTCTCTACATGATTTTAAATCTCCCTTATAGTAAAGGAAAAGTAAATGGTGTTTTGTTAGTTCTGTGGCATTTGTAGCAATGCAGGGAAGAAAAATAACCCATGCAATGAGCAAACACGGGATAAGTGGAGGATAATTTAGAGCAAAATGATGCAAAAATGAAGAGTAAAGTAGTAAGAAGAACAAGTTAATGGAAGAGACAAAGACTCTGAAATTAAACCCTAGATAAACTATGCCAAAAAACCAAACCTGCAAGTACAAATACCTCAATTGCCTTATATTTGTGAAAGATGTGGCGTGTAGTCATGTTTTCCATTTTCACTTTGTCTTTCTTGAAAAGGAGACTGTTTTTTTCCCACTAGCATTGATCAATGCAATGGAAAGCCTGTTTTCAAATGTGATTGTTTATTAGAGGATAAAAAGAAAAGAAGGTTAGTTAAGGAAGCATTGACACTTTTATTGAGTCTGTGACCATGGGAAGTAGGAGAACATGAAAAACAAGAGGCCATGATGACAGGCTGCAGTAACAAGATAACTCTTGTGTATTTAGCTGTCTCCAAGATGTTTTTAACAAGATACACTATAAAGGGGAAAAAGCTGTTCATTGCTAAAGGTCAGTGTGTATTTGCTATCCTGGTTTTGCTCTGCACCCAGGATGGAATGACTCTATGCAGGAGTAGCTACAGCCCATGCCAGGCTCTTGAACTGAAATGCTGTGATTCAAGAGACTTAGAAAAAGAGTTTCTAGCTTCCTTTGCCATGCTCATGCAGCCCGTCAGAGCTGGAGTGTCAACATTTAGACCTCTGATTGGAATTTCACCTATGCACTCACCTGCATTTATATTCCTTCTCTGCAAATGGAGGCAGGTGGTACTTGCTTAAAAGGAGGCAGACCCCTTCCCCTTCTCACTAGGTATCCATAAAGTCTCTTTAGTTGCTGCTCTTCTGCCCCCAGCAGTGGCTGTGATTTTCTAAAGCTGCTGAGAAATGTAGGAGCCTTATATCTCAGAAAAATACCTGAATTTGCATTTGTTAAAAATGCTTTCTTTTTGGTTTTGAAATGGGACATAGGCCACACAAGATATGCTTGTATCAGCTCTAGCCTTACATCTCCAGGGATTATTTTCACAAGCATTGTAGACCAGCTGGGCTCCATTTACACTTCTTCCCCTAGAAAGACAGGAGATGCTGTCTAATGAATCTACAGAATTCTGGGGCACACTGAGTGTTATGATTTGAAACATTAAAACATTGATGTTGTAGTCTCATCCATTTTGTCTTACACACACACAAGAAATACTGAATTGGGGTTGTATGTTCTCACCCCAAACAATGACTTAAGATGTGTAT
This sequence comes from Notiomystis cincta, assembly GCA_013398075.1. Lineage (NCBI taxonomy): Eukaryota > Metazoa > Chordata > Aves > Passeriformes > Notiomystidae > Notiomystis > Notiomystis cincta. The sequence goes on from VZRX01003020.1 coordinate 137,674, forward strand.
TGAAAAAACTGAGGGGCTGGCTGATGGTATGAAACATCAGACCCACAGAGAAAATACAGTGTGTTTGTCAGTTCACAATAAATCATCTCATTGTCATGCAACAGACAGCATGGAGCACGTTAGTCTACATAAACATCCAATTTGCCTGCTTGTAATGAAAATGCTGTTTGCTGGGAATGCTGCTGCAGTGTTTTACATGCTCTCTTGCTCACGTGCACATGTTATATGAAAGGATGCTCTTTTCATAACTGAAAAATATCACTGGAGAATAGGCAGTTTTATTAAAAGTGTGTCTCCTGCTGACAGTTTACATATTTTGACAACCTCTTGGAGAGCAGCAATAATCAACTTGAAGCCATGCTGTGCATGGCCTCAGTGATGCATGGCAGGAGCGCGGAGACCCAGCTCCGCATCCCGCCTGTACTCACCCCCAGTGTGCTGGAGTGGAATTCCAAGTGCAGCTCTGCATTCATTACCACCTAATTATCTGCCTCAACGTCTTTCAAAGTCATTTTTCCTCATGACTAAACCCAGTCCAAATATTTTTATTTACCTGTGCAGGCAGATTTTCTTAAGTGAAGGAGTTTCACATCATCTCCGTTTGCGTGCTCGTGGCTCCAGTCGGCGCAGGGGCGGCACTGCTGTGTTAGACTAAAGTCACTCAGGGACACAAGGTTGCTCTGCTTTCTGTCAACCACAGGTCATTCTGCAAAAAGGGGAATGAGTTCCAGGCTCCCCTCTCCATATCCTAGTACAGTTTGAACCATCACTTGCATAAAATTAATAATACTTTTCTCCCCCCAAAATTAATTATAGCGAATCCTTGACCGCAGCAACAGGATGACAGCACAGATCCATCACAAGGAACAGTAGGTTGGCTTCTACATGGACAAGCTGTTATCTTTCCAGTGCTTAATTTTTAGAAGTTAAACTGTTAAAAGAAAGCCTTTGGTATTATATGCTTTATCTGTTACTTACAGATGGATCCTTTGAGTGCAAATGAGGATATAATACAATATTTCTGTGGTGTGGTGGTTTGAAAAAATGAAATTCTGTTGCATTTCATGGATTTATTAGTGATTTTCTAGATAATTGTATAGAACTTTTAAACAAAAAACTTGCAAGAAATGATAGTAGAGAGGATGTAATCAGTTTTGAGAATAAGGATAGCCTATCCCATACAGAATTTCACAGGACTGTGGCTATGATTCTTGGGATTAAAAAAAAAAATTATTGTGATCTGTAGTTTCAGAACTGCTGCCTGTACCATAGCGGCATATTTTGGCTTTTAAATGTTGCTCAGTTTTCACCTCTGTGAGAACACAATGGACACATTCTGGTAAATTCCACAGCAGAGCAAACAAGGGTCTCACTTACATATCATTGATACCTGCTGGAAACCAGCTCAGGATGTAAAGTGGCCAAATATAGCCCTGAAACATGTTGTTCAGAGGGTTTGCTTGGAAACTCTAAACAGCCATAATGGAGGGCAGAATTCAATACTGGAGAGTATTGAATATGGACAGGAGAAAAATGTTCTTCTCTCTGGAGACTGACCACTACAAATCTATGATCCTCATGTATTTTAAGAAGGATTTTTTGAAGTCTGTATTCATTCAGGCTCCAATTAATAGATGAATGAAGGATGTACTGTTGCTAGTCCCTGCTTATCTCTAGAGATCTCACTAAAATTTGCTACCTGGCATTGCATGCATAGAATATGGCTTTTGGATGATGGGGATCAGAAAGAAATGACTATGTAAAATGATGATATCTATAGGCAATGCCAGCTGAAAGACTTCCTGCAAACCTGTATGACTACATGACCTCCACAAGAAAGGCTTTCTCTTCCTCTGATGTAAAGGAACCCCAGTTTAGAGAGAAACTTTCTGCCCATGGCTTTAGCACAGCCAGGTTGCTTCTGCTCAAAGCCAGTGTTCAGCACAGTTTCCTGTAAGGTAGACTCTTACTAGCCATGGCTAGAGTGGTTTAATAAAATACCCTGCCAAAACCTTCCTTCAGGCTTTATCTTGTTTTTCATTTGTCCTTCACCTTGGTGCTATATCTGAATTTGTCTGTGGTGGCTCTCTGCTGTGTCTCATGGGGATGGGCTTCTCTTTCCAGTCCACACTGCTGAAGCTTCCATGCAGGCCTTCACCTGCAGATTTAATGTAACTTCTGTAACTTCCTGAATGCCTGCCCCATTCTGTGTACCTGCTTAGGTGTTTCTTTTGCAGCACATAGAGAATATCACCACCATGTCGGAGCACTTTCTCCAAACTTCTTCATATTTAATATCCTGATTGTTTTTCTTATTTTCACTTTTTCTTCTGCAACATCCCTATTTCTTGTATCTGAGCTACTTTTCAAAAACACTTTATGTCCCCTTCATTTTATTCAATGAAGACAAACAGTTTGTCCATCCCCAGATACACTTTATCTGCTACTACTGCTGCTGATTGTTCTAGGTCAGCACCCAACCTATCCTTTGTTGAAAATGTTAGCTGAGAGCAAATGATAATTAATTCATGTGGGTGACAACCTGCACACTTCTGGCTGGAGAAACCAAGAAATCTTACTGATGTTAGCTGCACTTGTTTCTGCTGACCATTTCAGTGTTTGTCCTTTAAGGTATACTGCTTTAGGTACTACAAACTTGTTTGGACCAGAAGTTGTCCTCCTTTTCAGATAATAGTATCCAAGGGAGAACTGGTATTACATGGGGCCCTGAATTCTAATTCAGCATAAACAATGAAACTCCTGATAAAGGTGAAGAAGTCTCTACATTTTCAGAAGGAAATACAGGATAATTCCTGTTTTGTAGCTGGTGCAATCAGCAGGATGTCCTGCTGAGCCTGGTGACAGGACAAGAGGCAATGTGTACAAACTGAAGCACATGAAATTCCATCTGAACACAAGGAGGTACTTGGTGGTGTTTTAGTTAGGGAGTTACCCAAGAGGGGCTGTGGAGTTTCTGTCTGTGGAGATACTCAGCCCCATCTGGACACATTGCTGAGCAACCTGCTTAAGCAGCAGGTTGGACCAGATGATCTAAGAAGGTCCCTTCCAGCTTTGACTTGGGAATTCTGTGATGACTTAGGATTTAATCAGTAAATATTTATGTTATCTAATGCATGTATTTTCCTTTCATACAATGCTGGTTTTCCTCAAAGTGCCAGGGTTTGCTAAATTATTCACAGAAATGTCTACAGAAATGTTCATTTTGTTCCCCTTGTCCCTAAGAGAGTGAAGAAACAACAGAAACCCTTTATTTATATAAACCAGGATGTTTCTTTAGTTTTCTCGTTCTGATGCTTCACATCTTGAATTGTAGACAATGAATTAACTGAAATATTCTTTCTGGGAAAAAAAAAAGGGACCACAAGGTAGCACTGGAGATACAAACAACATACTCAATAGTCTAGCTAAGGAGACTGCAAAAGTTTTACTTTAGACAACATCATGAGATGTGTGCTTTACCTTTGTTTCTCAGTACCAGTTATCCCTCTATTGATTCTAGCTTTCCTAGAAGTGATTGTTTCAATTTCTTCCACATTTATTTATAATTGATGCAGCAATCTTTTGTTGGCTTAGAAATATACACTTTCAAATGCAAGCTAAATCCAGAATTCAAATACTCCATACTCCTCCCATGAGGATTCCTGTGAACTATATGGTAGTTAAAAGAATAATAATATTCTGAGGAAAAAAAAAATCCCATCTTTAAGAGTCTGGTTTCTTCTTATTGATTCATGCAAGCAATGAGGTCTCTTAGGTATGGCGCCTAAAATCATTTACTGCTTGTGTTCAGCAAGTTGACAGAAAATTTACTTGCTCCTTGTAAGAGGAGATATTTCTACACCAAAATCATTGCTTACATCTGCTTGGTTACAGCTTTGCAAGGCATGACAGCATCAAAATTCAGTTTTTTGTAATGAATGTTTCTAGGTTTTCCTCTGAGAAATCTGCTCCCTGAGGAGTGATTTGTAGAGAGGAAGACTCTGCAGGGCTGATAAAGTAACTTGGCTTGTCTTGCACTCCTGTTTATAAACCACTCCTCATTGCCTGGACCTCCTATTTAGGGCTAGAAAAGTTAAAAAAATGGCTAATGAGAACTCAGCAGACCACCAAGATTTGCCAAGGGTTTTGTCAATTTGTTTGTTAGGAGTGTAACGTTGTCCTACAATACTGGTGGTGTTGACTTAGAAGTGTAACTCCATGTGGATCTTCAGTGATTCCAGTGGGTGAAGAACCTCAGCCTGCATTTGGGAGAAGCTGCTTCACAGGTGAGGGTTGAAACCAAATGGCTGAACACAGTGATCACTGTGAGCAGTGGGGCAGGCTGTGATGCAGCTGTAAAACTCAGAGAGCAGGCACTGCTGTGGGTAGAGCAGATGCAAGGTCTCGTAAGAGGATGACGTGTGTGGGAGCGTGTAGGTGCAAATATGCACATAAATATGGTCAGGAATCTCCATCCATCCATCCATCCATCCATCCATCCATCCATCCATCCATCCATCCATCCATCCATCCATCCATCCATCCATCCATCCATCCATCCATCCATCCATCCATCCATCCATCCATCCATCCATCCATCCATCCATCCATCCATCCATCCATCCATCCATCCATCCATCCATCCATCCATCCATCCATCCATCCATCCATCCATCCATCCATCCATCCATCCATCCATCCATCCATCCATCCATCCATCCATCCATCCATCCATCCATCCATCCATCCATCCATCCATCCATCCATCCATCCATCCATCCATCCAAGATATATAACCTCCCCACAGTCAGTGCAATTGCATACAGCACGGAACAGTGTGCTCATGCAGCTGGAGCAGGGATGCCCCTGTGGCCAGTGCAGGACGTAGCTCCATTCTCACACACCTGCCAAAACCAAGGGTACCATACCTGCCATGTTTTGTCTCCTCTGACAGTTTCTGAGGCATTGGTGAATTGCTTTGATACTGCCCACTCTTGGGTCCAGAGAGTTGTATTTTATCTGCTTATTAAGTAGTTGTTATTTAACATCAAATGTGCCCAAAATGATGGAAAACTCAAATCATTTTGGGTCACATGTACAGACTCAACACTGTATTTACATTCATTGCTTACAACATCTGAGTGTTTTTTGTTTTTTTTTCTTCTNGATGCATTGACAGGGAGCAGATGGTCTCCCGCCGAGGTAAGCGGGGCCCAACAATGAAACCATATTGATCATATTGCTCCTTTTATCTTCTTCGGCTTCAACTTCGGTCTTGAGGTTTCTCCGCCAATAGCACGCGCCCTCCCCCCGCCCCCGCTCACGGCCTGCGGCGCGAGGAGCGCCCG